>BMAO01030881.1:0-149601 GCA_019973975.1 Trichonephila clavata
AAGCCAAAAGAAAATCTTTAATATAGTTAAAACATATACTGTCCTTGAAATAAATGACAATTGATCGATGCCTTTTGGTACCATGAAATAATAAAAGAAGAACGTTAAGTTCTTTTATTTCAATGAGATATTTGTGTGATATGGTAAACAGGCTATACCGATAAAAAACTGGTTTTTATACTGTAATATTTTTAACGTTTTAAATTTAAAGAAAATTAAACATTTAAAATATTTCTAAATAAGGATTAACAAATAATATAAAAATTTTTAAGTCAATTCCTACTTAGGTCAACAAAGAAAATTTTTATTTTAGTTACTTTTTATTAAATAATTACAATTAATATAAATATGTACCATATACGTATGACAGAATCACAATATAAAGTGCCAAAATATTAAGTGATTTTCCTTGCAATTTTCCATTTTCCTTTCTATATATTGTGTTCGAGTATTATTTTTGTTTGCTGCTATTTATTTATTAATTAAATTTAGTTACTCCAAAAAAAGTATTGCAAAAATAAACCACATTCACATAAATTAGGCCATTTCAAGTGGGATTAGAACCCACGACCTTTGAAATAGAAGTCCAGCGCGCTATTCATTGCACTACAGTGACGAAAGATTCCCATTCTATATATGCTGTTGGACTATTATTTTTTGTTTGTTACAATTTATTTATTTTTTTAGTTTAATTAATGAACTAATTTTTGAAAAAAAAACTGTATTAAATGACAAATTACATCCACTACAAGTTTAAAAAAATGTATTTGAACTTGATTGAATGAATAAAAAGTATTTTATTTAGAATTGAAAATTTGAACAAGATATATATATATATATATATATATATATATATAATATACATACATTACAAAAATATACAAAAAATAGTTATATACCTAAGATAACTATAGTCATGATAGAATAGATTTAGCCACAGAAATACTAGAGCAAACTCCTGGCCTTAGGAGCCAGGATTCAGGTTTAAGCAGTGTTTTTCGGCCAGCCAACCTTCACCTGAATTTGTCAATACTCTGAGCCATAGGGAAAGCAAGAAATTTCTAGAGAAGTTTAACTATTATTAAAAATAAAACCATAATCTATTAATGTAAAACGATAATAATATAGCCTGTAATAATTACTAAAATATTTTAAAATCAAAGTTAAAAATATTAGATAAATACTTATCACGTGAGTACTACAAAACATATTCCCGGCTATGGACAATAACAGTAACACATAAAATTATTAAGTTTTGATAAAATAACATTAATACTATATATATACACATTTAAAAACTCTATATTTTATTTTAAAATTTATAGAAAATAAAAGTACCACCCAGACATATACAATTAATTTTAAATAAAATATAATATGGTTAATTTACTTAGCTTGAGGCGCCATCTATTGATAAACTGTACAATTAATAACATATTTTTAATTAACTGTTAGGTAACTTTTTTAAATTTAGGAGGGTATCCATGTTCCATCAATGTTTAATAAAGTTATTAAACTTAAATATATATTAAATTTATCACTAACTAATACGTTATTACGATAAATATAATTGAAAATAATATTTCTATATATAGATATAGAAAGGTTGGAATTCCAGTAAGGCACTTTAAGAATGTTAAAATTAAAATCCTCTTTTTCATCATAAATATTGCTATGCAAATATATATATAGGGAAAGTGTGAACTAATAATGGGAATTGAAAAAGTAAACAAGTAAGACATAAATAATTAAATGTTAAAAGCTTTTGAATTCTATATGTTTTTATCTCAATTTAGCATTCAATGTACTTGTAAGTTATACATAATAGTTTGAATAACATGGAATGTATAATTTCACAAAATCAAGAGATATTTAGTAAATATAAAAACTTTTCACAGATTTGGACACAAATGTATAAGTAAATAATTCATATTATCTTCCATATATGTTTCTGCTGTATGTGTTTCAATATTTCTCTATCGCTTTTACATCAAAGTACAAATGAAAATATTTTCTGTAGTTTGACTCATTTTTCCTAGAATTTGCTCCATGGGTTTCGAGTCTTTCTATACTGATACATTTATATAATCATTTCGTATTCATGCATGTGAGCAGTTGTATCTTAAGATTTTTTTTTACTTGCGATGCGTCATATTTATCGGTTATGTACCTTTATCATATGTCATCACGAGGATTTACACAGTATAAAAAAGCACCTGTATTCAATACAATTAATACATCATTATAACATGCAATTCTCTATTGTAAAATACGCGAAAACGCTTAAGAGATGAGGACAATGAATGTAGAGCACCAATTATCATTAAAATTTTTTTTTTAAAATTGTTAAAAGCTCAAAACTATTATTGATGCAGATTTCGACGACGGAAAGGAAATGAATAATGTAGTTCCTGTTCCCACGTCATCCGAAACGAGAGACATTATGAAAAGTATGCACATTTATTTAAACACACATTCCAATAGTGCAATGTGTAACAAAATGGACGACATTGAACAATTTGTTGTCAAGTCGGTGCAAAGCAAAGAAAAATATCAGATTATTTTCCAAAAACTCAATAAATGTTTTATTTAAAAAAAAAAAAAAAAAAAACTAAAATTTTGTATTAAATTTCTTTTTCTTGTGAATGTTTTTGTTTTATTGATTTTTATTAAATACATACATATATATACATAACCACGTAAACAAAATAAACTGTAGTAAACTTTATTTATTAATATGGCGTTTTTCTCCAAAATATTCCTTAACACGAAATTCTTTTAACATGAAAAAAATATTTCAATCTCTTCAGTTTCGTGTTAAGCGATTTTCACTGTAAATATCTCTAGATTCTTGTTACGATACAACCAGATCATTCATAAAAAAGAAATCATTGACTGTAAGTGAATACAAGTCTTAAATTCTATGGAAACGTTAAATAGTCGGCACCAACAGAAATACATATATATCTGATAAATGAAGCAGGCGCCAATGATATTTGTGCACCGATCATAGCAAATATTTCATTCTTATGTACATAAGGAAGGGTAAATGAGTAACCTTGGACCATTTATTGATTTAGCTCCAAACTAATACTTCATTATTATGCTGTGTGTGCATATATATACACAAACACATTAAGAACATTACAATAATTTAAATGTGGATAAATAATCAGAAATCAAAGATGTATCAAGTATTTCATATCATATGTATAAAATATGGTTACATTTGAAACCTTAAAAAAGAAGTAGATTATTATTTCGAATAAAATGTAATTTAGATCGTTTGTTGTGTAATATCAGTTGAATGAATGTATGAATTTATAAATGAAATTGTAATATTATTAGATTGTAAAAATTTTACTTTTTATTGTAGAATAAATATAAAATATGTAAAATTATAAGCTATTTTTAATCTACTTTTTCATAATTAATTATATAAATAACTTTCAATTTATTTCACAACATTATATTCTTTTCTGTATAACTGATTGAAATCCCATTCTTATATCAATTTTTTTTGACAAAAACCGAAAGGACAGACAGCTATCGTCTATTAGTATTCACTGTTTTAAATATATTACTCTAACTGTACTTCTGTAAGCCTACTAAAAACTTCGCTATTCTTTTTCATGTTATTATGAGTTTGTAAAATTCATAAAATTGTTATTCAGTTATTCACTGTACATTATGTTATATATCATTTTAAAATAAAAAAAATAGAGTTCTTGTTTTCGTACCTTCTATACTTCTGCTATTGTAGTTTACCATGCCCCCGACATCTTTTCACTTATGGGTCATTCCATTATCACGGGTGCAACATTAAGACGCATGTAAAGTTTCTTAATAATAAAATAAAAAACATTTTTAATAAAACTAATCTTGGAAGAACTACATATTAACATGTTCAATTTATATTCGTTTATGTGAATTTTAATGTAATATTTAAAAAGACAGGAGGAAGGTTCAAAGTGCCATCGCGGGTGCAACAAAGTTCACCCAACTTTTCTAGATCATAGACAAAAACAAAGAAGTCTGTTAATTGTGATACATTTATTAAAATATGCCTTGATATTTCGCAGGGTGTTAAAATAATAAAGTACAAAAATAAAAAGTATGTAAAAAACAAAAATAAACAATTAATTATTCACTTTTGAAGCAATCGCGTGTGTAATCCATCTAATTTAAGTGAATATAAACGTCAATATAACTTACATAGGAACGAAATAAGAGATCAAACAAGGTTTATTACTAACCAGTACACTTCATAGTCACTTATGTTAAATATTTCTTTACATATACGGTAATATTCGCTGAAAACATGAACATTATATTTCCAGCAGTATTTTCATAGCGAGCGGAAATACCATCCAAGATGTCCTGTCGTACGAAAGTGCCTCTTGTTATATTAAGTGCCTCTTTGTCTTAAGATATTTTAACTCCGAAATATATTGATAAATTGTTGATACTGATTACCTTATGTTATTGATAGTAAATCTATGCTTGTTTTAGATTAATTTTTCTCTCATTTGCACTCTGTCAAAATTAAAGTATCCGACTACTTGCGACTACATTAAAAAAAAAAAATATGGAGATATGAAGATTTTTTGTGGTTTTCAGATTTGTTTAGTACATTTCAAGAAAAATATGCTAAAATTAAGAAAAGAAAAAGAAATTATTATTATTAAAATGGGGAAAAGTTAATAAAAACTTACAAAAATTAACATAAATGGGGCCTATTCTGATTAAAGGTTTATGAACAAATTTTAATTTCTTCAATTCTGATGTGTTGCTATGTTATTCATTTTTAAAATAACCTTCAGGATAAGAGATATTTTAGATTTTACAAAAACTTGAACACTTTACCTTATTTATTAAATGAAATTGCTTAAAAAACAGTGATTTTATATTAACATATTTTATATGTATAAATTTTGTAATAAAAACAGTGATTCATAAATGTGAAGTTTAAAACACTTCTACTATTATGCAAAACATACAGAAAAAATTTCAGTTAACTATTTTCAAAAATTTTTCTGCATGTTGTTTGAGCATGTTCTTTTCCCCTTGTTGGAGAATTTTCAAAAAAAAAAAAAATACATTTCGAGTAAAACGCCGTTTTAAAGTATGACATCTTACTTAAAGTAATGGCATCTGCTTTTACTAAAACACTTCTAGTGTTTGTTCTCGTGAACGGAATATAATAAACTTGGTATTTTTAATAAAGCTAATAAAATGGCTATCAAATAAAATTATAAAAAAATTTGTCAATTTTTGGCAAAATTTACATTTTTTGGGTAGTCGGATACCTTAATTTCAATTCTGGCATCCCACTGCATTTAGGCCTACTACCCCCTATTTATATTTCTAATTTAAAATAAGATAAGTAAGATTCTATCTGATATTTATAGCAAAACGATTCCTAATTAATTCATAAAACGTTGCCTTAATGATGTTATAATTAGGAACATAAATTACTGAGGTATTTCATATAAAAAGAAAGCATATAAAATTTTTCCTCTAATACGGAAACGTGTAATGTCTGTTTGTTACTGTTTTAAAGTATGCTTGTCGAAACCATAAAATAATGTCACGCACATTTTTAGGATTATAGTTTCTAATAAAAAAATTTCACACCATTTCAAGTTAAATCTTTCATTTTAAGCTACTAAAAATAAAGTGTAATACGAAGGGGAAACTCGTTGATAAAACAAACAAAAAATATTTCTTCAAAATAAAATGTAGGTTTTTATATTATTTCAAAAATTTGTATTCATTTTGTTTTACATAATAATGAATGTAATTGAACTCTTGACAATCAGTTTTTTTAATGCAAAAACCTATATCAAATTGTAGGGTTTCTAATTAATTATATGTTACTCCTTATTCTTTTTTAAGAACAAGGAGTATATCATATAATTAATTTTAATAAGAAACATGACCAAAAACTTAAGGAATAAAGACAACGTAAAATAAGTAAAAAAAAATTAATCACACCAAAAATTAATAATAATTCTAAGATACCAATGGAAAATATTATTATATAATAAATATTTTATATATAATAAATATTAAGTACGATCCTAAAAACAGGCATTGCTCAAAACTATTATGCTTTTAAATTGTTTTCTCAAGTAGATCCTGAGGCATTTAAATTTCAGGAAAATATACTCCAAGACATTATCCAATTATATTCAATTTTTCAGGAAAAAAGTTTTAAAAAAAATACACAGTTATATTCCCTTAAAACTATTTGACTCTCTATAAGGCATATATTGATTTATACCTTTTATAACCATCAAGTTGGTTCAATTCGATCACAAAAACAAAACAAAACAAAAAAAAACAACAAAAAAAAAACATGATGAGAAATCTGCTTTCTTAGACAATGTTAAACATTTTTTCTTGCATCTAGTCTTTTATGTATAAATCGTTTTACGTGTTTACTTTGACTCAGTTATTAGTGCTTTCTTATAGGAGAACTTATGGGTATATATATATATATATATATATATATATATAGTAACATAAAATGAAAGAAATACATGGCATAATAAAATTGATAATACAAAATTATATCACTAACAAAACTAGGAGATATAAATCAGATTTCAAGAAACACAACTTTAAAAATGATGGAAAAGTCTTTTGTAGAAGAATTAACTAAGCGTATGTATAACATGGAACAGAATTAGAACTTTAAAATGTAAGAAACCAAAAGAGTCAATAGAATAAAATGAAGACCTATTAAGATTGCTAAAGCTGTTGCTGAATTAGGACCTGCTAAATTAGGGTTAAGTATATTTTATGGATCCAACCTTCCCCTGTTCAGCAGAAATTTTATACATAACAGGAAAACATACCCATATTGAAAAGTTAGGCCTAAAACCAACCACGTGTAATTTGCAACCAACAGAAAAATAAAATAAAAATAATAGAAAATATGAAAGGAAATGAATCTTAACAAAATACTAATAAAAATAATTTTGAAAAAGAATAATGAAGCAAAAACCTCATGAAAAAATGCAAATAACCGGAGAGAGAAAAAAAGAACTGTACGTATGAGAGCAATCACGCTAAATGACCGTTAAAAATGACGTGTTAAGTTGGTAAAACCAGAAGCAAAAATTAGTGGCGCCACCTGGATAGTTTTTTTGTAATTAAACAATGCAAACAAAAACAAATTGAAAATAATAAAAAACAGAAGGAGAAAAAACAAAGAATAATACTTAAACATTAAAAAGGAGAATTAGTGAGGTAATTTAGAAATATATTTAAAAATGAAATTACTTGGATAGTTGTATTCCAAGCAATTATTGCAGAATAGCTTAAAATTATTTTGCTTAACATCATTATCTGTGACTAAATCGTTATTTTTTTTATAAAATTTAAGATAATATTTCTAAAAATAGATAGAGAGAGATGTTGGTTACTTTCCCAAAAAGGCATTTTAATAATGTTACAATCAAAAGAGTCTCTTTTATCAAAAATATTACTAATTAGTATATTATTCTTAACAATTAATTGTAGGTCTAAAAAGTTTGCAGAGTCATTATTATAATTGGTTTTTAATAATTTCAAATATTGGGGATAATATTTAAAACTAGGAACATAATTTACTATATTACTAAAGATGATTAAGTCATCTATGTATCTAAAAAAGTAACAAGAATCGAAACTAATGTTATCATATTCATGAAAGTGCTGATAAATATTGGCTAAACAGTTACTAGCAGGCCTAGTGGAAGACCTTTAATTTGCTGATAATAAGAGTTATTGTGAAAAATATAATTTTCATATAGTACTAGATGAATAATAGAAACATATTTATCATACTTAATTAGTTTATTCAAAGAATATTTGTTATAGGCTATTTTGAGAATTTTAACCATGTCCCCAATATTATATATATATATATATATATATATATATATATATATGTAGTTCAAATTTGATATATAACAACCAAATTCCAACAAATGGCGTAAAACAGGAGAATGCAGTTTCGTATATTTGTTTGACTTTTTCATGCACACTGTTTTGATAATTAAAGATGATTTACGCATTTCGTTTTAATTTTAATAAATGCAGAAAAACTAAAGGGATAATAAGAGCAATTTATTTATTTCGTCTTCTTTAACCCGTTCACTACCACGGGATTTTTCCTATTACGTCTAATTCCATTTAAATATATTCATATAAAATCATTATTATAGTAAAATATGGCAAAATGTATAGTTTATAATCATTTTAAATTCCATACGTTCCAAATTCAGTTCATACCGGGTCGATCACGGGCCTCGGAATGGGGAAAATGCAATATCGCATATGATACAATGCTCCCTGAAGTAATCACACATACACTCAAGAGCCAAAATATTATGACCACCTGTCAATAACGAGTTGTCTCACCTTTGGCACGCAACACAGCTTCAACCCGCCTTGGCAGGGATGCCAAAAGTCCTTGGTAGATGGCCGGAGACAGATTGTACCAGATGTTTAAGCAACGGTCACGCAAATCCGATATATTGCGAATTGGTGGTCTTTGAACTCTGAGCTGCCGTCCCATGACATCCCAAATGTGTTCTATCGGATTAAGATCCGATGAGTTAGGATAATACCAAAGCATAATACCGCCACCACAGGCCTGTGTATGAACCTACTGTACATTAGAGGGAGCAACTGTTCGCCTGGAAGACGGCGTACCCTGACACGGCCATCGGCGTGATGAATGACACACCGTGATTCATCTGACCAGGCAACTCTCTCCCACTGATCTATGGACTAGTCGCGATGTTCCCGGGCCCCGCGCAGGCGCAGTTGGCGATGACGCTTGGTCAGCAAATGCACACGAGTGGGACGTTTGTTGCGTAGCCCCATATCCAACAGTGTCCGCTGAACAGTGTGCTCCGATAGTATTCTAATTGGCCCTGCATTGTATTGGGCTGTCAGCTGAGCCACTGCCTGGCTCCGGTTTTGCTTCACCATGCGAGACAGTCTCCTACGAACTTTTTCTTTGATAGCGTGTGGACGTCCAACACCATGTCGTCTACTGCTGGTTTCACCGTCATTCATCCACTTTGCATAAGTACTAACAACTGTAGATCGCGAACAACCCACGATTCGTGCAGTTTCGGATATACTTGTTCCGAGCCATCGAGCCATTACAATTTGCCCTCTTTCAAAGTCGCTTAGATCCGCAGCCTTTCCCATCACACACAGAAGTAAGTGAAAGAATGATTCTTCAGACTCTCCAGCAGCAGTTAAATACCACTTCCACCTGATCACGGGCCTTCCACGTCATTCAGGCGAGTTCATTGCAAAATGTAGGGGTGGTCATAATGTTTTTTTTGGCTCTTGAGTGTATGTGATCATGGTCCTGAACGAATTAATAAATTAAGTGCTTAAGTGCAAAAATCTACTGAAAAGAAATCAAGATTTCATCTGAAAATACAATAACTTATACAGTTCATACAAATTTTTTTTCTCTTTAAATAAATTTCTAAGTTTAAAAAAGTTAATTTATAAAAAAACGTTATTTTTTCACATTTTTAGTGACTCTAAGTTACTTTTATAAAGTTATACATTCATATTTGCAACCTGAGCCACAGCTATCTGTGACATGTCAAAATGTCCAATAGCGTTATCTTATTATCATTCGTTTCCATCCACGTATGATTCTACATTATCTTAATGAATCAGGTAAGCGATATGATATAGGTATGGTAACAATACCTTCTCAACAAAATTTGAAAATCAATTAGCATCCAAAATTTCCACATAAATTGCAAAATTGAATATTCATAGTTTCTAGTGTACATGTGACGAAATTCTTCAAAATAAGAGTGATTGGCATGAAATGTTTCAAAGCCTTTTATTTAATACCTGTAACCATTTATGCTTTTATTGGGGAGCGTTGAAAAAATTGGTAATATATTTTCATTTTTTGTGAACAATGAATTTAATTATTATATAAACTTTTACTTCTTTTCAATAAACGCGCTATACTGTTTTCCCCCCATCCAAATCAAATAATAAAAGTTTTATTCTTTTAATGAATAATCTATATTATTTTTGTCATTTCGTAAGAACGTTTATTAATTATTTCCAATTATAAAATAATATACTGTTTTCTCAGAAACATTTATCTAAAATCAAAAGTGTTATTAAGTTAAGCAACATTTTTTTACGTTTTTCTTAATTACTTTGCAATAATAGTCTCAAATGGAGGATATTAATTCATTTTAATTCAAATTATTAACTCCTTTTAGTAAATCGATACACAGTTTATTAACAATATATCTAAATTAATTACGTTATTATTTTTTCTACTTCTTGAAACAAAAACTTTTCTTTGTTCATTGTTTCTTTTCTTCGCCTTGTCTTTTAAAGTTAAATCTTCAATAAAAACATTTTAAATTTTCATCAAATTACAATTAAGCTATTCTAGTACTCTAATCTTTCTTATCTATTCTTATTGAGTAAACATGATAATAAAAATTAATGAAAAATATAAAATCTTAGGATATATTAATCCGATACTTTAATATGGTGCTTCTAATAAAAATAAAGTCTTTGAATTTTTTTCATATATATATATATTCTGATTTAAATAAGTTAATTATCATTCAATTATTATGTAATCAAACGATATTTGTTCGTAAATATATCTCTTTGTAAATCATGAAATCATTCCAATAGTCAGCTTTAATTGAATTCAAATATGCGGAAAATAGCAGAAAATTTCCTTAACATATAGTACTGTTAACAAATTTTATGAATTTTTAGAGTAGAGTGGAAATTTCACACATGTGCAATTCAAATTATTTGAATCTGCAGCTGTTATAAATGTGAAGATGCATAATTACAGTTAATTTATTTTTCCTACTCAAGTACTTGATAGTGATGATTTATCCAATTTGTTACTATATACAAGGTGTCCGGGCTTAAAGTATCCAAAAGCTATGGCTTATTATTACGGAACTACCCATTAGAATGTAATAAACTGTTTATCCATGGAATGGAAGCCTCTCCGAGATTTTTTAAATCTAGTTCGATCGGCCGCACGTACACACATTATTCGGTGATCGCAGACGATAAACTTGTTACACTGACTTCATTAGTAAAAATGTGGAAGCCGCCGCAGTAAAAGATGCAGTGCATACTTAGGTTAACGGAATTTAAATTATTTTCGCTTGTACAACAACGTGTTCGAACAGAATGGAATGTCGATTCTCCGGTATCAAAATCTATCCACCAATGAGAAATAACTTTAAAGGAAACGGGAATTTTGATATCTCAAACTGGCGAGTATTCTTAAGTTTTCGTGGTAGAGACACCGTTGATCATGTGCGTGATTCATTTTGTAGGAGTCCTGATAAGTCTATTAGGCAAGCCAGTAACGATATTCCATTTTGTTCTAACACGTCGCTGTAAACGCGTGGCTGATTTAAATTCCGTTAACCAGAGAACACACTTTCACCTTTTGCTGTGGCATCCACATTTTACTAATGAAGTGAGTGTAACAAGTTTATCGTCTGTGATTGCCGAATAATGCGTGCACGTGCGGCCGATCAGACTAATTCCAAAAATTCTCGAACGGGTTGCCAATCCATGGATGAACAGTTTATTACATTCTGATGGGTAGCGCAGTAATAATAAGTCATAACTATTGGATACTTTAAGCTCGATACCCTTTATATATACTCTGTTCTTTCGAGTGATACTTAGGAATATAACTATCTGTACACATTATTATGGATTATAAGTATATATATATATGCACTGAATGATTATGATGACCCTTATGACCACCCTTTCAATATAATACTAGACTAACTGTTGTCCTTAATACTGCATGGATTCTTCTTGACATGAACTCTACGAGTTATTGGTAGGTGGTATGAAGAACTTGAGACCGTATCAGATAAGTTGCACTTCCCAATGCCTTCATAATGGATGGTACTTGATCTCGCTTCCATATTTAAAATAGAAACCATACATTTTCCTTATATACCACCGTTTGATGTCATGCCACAGATTCTCAAATGGATTGAGTCCTGGTGACTGTGCAGGCTAACTAAGTAAAGTAAAGTTTTTGCCATACTCTTTGAATCATCTGGAAGCAATTCCAGCAGTATAACAGGGATCATTGCCTTCCTGTCCTCCGACAGGATACATATTTAATACATGTACTGCGATAACACTTAAAAACCCTTTCGCATTCAGGCGTTCTTCCACACGAATAAAAAAACCATGGAATGTAAATAAAACATCCCCTATCCATAAAATTGCCTACACCGGCTTGAAGAGTCATGGCAATGCAGATGAGTTTCATACTTTTATTGAGTTTTTTCCATATTGTCCCCTCGTCATTTACGTGGAGTATTTTAAATCGTGTTTCATCGGACCACATGACCTTTTCACAGTCATCTGCAGTTCGACTCTTGTGCTCTGAAGAATACAATTCGACATCTTGCAGGTTTGTAGAAAATGTTCATAAGTCAATTAATTCAGATCGAATAATAACTTCCATTTAAGTTGACAAACAATTTTTAATAAGCTATGAATATTATTACCAGTGGTTAATTGGTCCAGAGCTGGATATATTACCAGCCACTCGCTTCAAAGTGTACATCACAACTAGTGAGTGTAAGCACTTTAATAAACACAAAACTGGAATGTGAACTGGAGACGTCTGTTCTTGTTCAAGGCAGACAGTAGAGAGTTTCGAACCGGTTTTAGTATTCCAAAGCCTATACAGCAGTGTTTCTCAAATTTTTAATATTTGCGACCAAATTTTCAGTCGTGATTTTCATCGCGCCCCCTCATACAACAACTATGTATTAAATGCAAAAATAGTTCAGTTCGTCATGCCAAAGCTACAATGCGACTTTAATTATAAATTGCACAAATTATCAAGATTAGTATTATATTTTGTAATGACAAACCTATGGAAATTGCTAGTAATTACTGAATTTATTTTTAATTCAGTAATAATAAATTAGTTATCAAACACGTGTTTTGCTGTACTGTTACATTTATAAGTAGCTTATATCAATGAAAATATGTATTTTATTTTTTATAATGCCAAAACGTATTTTTTGTTTTGCTTCCTTTCAGTAAATTTTTATAATTAACTTAAGTCTTTTATCTTCGATTGCTCGCGCCTCCCTACTAAGGATTATCACGTAGCCCAGTTTGAGAAACGCTGCTATACAGTGTAATGTGCATCGTACGGTTCGTTCAGTGACGTTCGCAGTTGCTCCTCGATTAGGATTTCCCACAATTTGATGTATGTTTGCTCTTCTGTTACACTGGAACACTTTTATAATTCTTTCTGAACGAATTTTCAGTAGCCTGTGACAACCACAAGCCTAACGTTAAGACCCGGATTTCTACTGGAGAATTTATCTTTGTAAAAATTAATAACTGATGCTCTCAAACACTTCGAAAGTGCAGCCCTTTTGCTGATGCTACACTGCTGGCCACACAAAATACAATACTCTGAAGTAAGTGTGCAAAGAATGTGAAATATACATCATGCGTTGGCGAGGATGAAATATGCAAATCATGAGCCTTATAGCGCCGACACACATCATGGGCAACCGTAGTACCTCCCGCAAGCGCTATATAAGGGGAGAAGAGGTTAGCGATTTTATGTACGGCAATTCTTTTTCAATGTGTGGTTTTTCTTTTCTTTTCCTTTTTTTTGAGTAAGCTGGTTACCTATGTCTCGTGGAGGACATCGAGCGTGCTTTGACTAAGTTTCTGAATTTGACAGAGGAAGAAAAGTTACCTTTTGGATTGCGCATTATCCTTCAGAGAAATTGGTCAACATGCAGGACGAAACCAAGCAACTCTGATGCGGATCTGTCATCGTCGGAAGCAGGTGGAAATGACGGACAGACAGAGGTGATACACCCACCTCATTGCACCACTGCCCGTGATGATAGGAGGATTGTGCGCATAGCAGTGATGGATCACGCAGCTGTATCACGAACCAAACACAACAGATTCAGTCGGTTAAACATCATTCGGTGTTTGCTCGTACCATTCGATGCCATTTGCAGCAGAATGAATTGTCCGAAAAATGTCTATTGCTTTGTTTACCCTTGACTGGAAACCATAGGCGATTGAGCCGCGATGAACGGCGAACATGGGCAACGAAATGGAACGTCATTGTGTTTACTGATGAATCTCGAGTCTTCCAGCAACATTCCGATATTCAGATTCGAGTTTGGAGACACCTTTGTGGGAGACTGCTAAACTGATGCGTTTTGCATCGCAACACCGGTTCTGCACCCGGAATGATTGTTTGAGGTGGAATTGGATTTCACTGCCCCACCCCTCTAGTATGCATTGTTGGTACACTGAACAGCCAGCGCTATATCTGTGAGGTGTTGAAGCCCGTGGTCCTCCTATACATTCAACCATATTCTACCAGAATTATGAGCGGTAACACGCGATACACAATGTTCTAGAGTTCTTCATTATCCATCATATTAAATTGCTTCCTTGATCTATTTGTTCTTCCGATCTATCGCCAGTCGAAAACTTGTGATCCATGCTTTCACAACGACTGGCCCGGGATACACCACCCTCTGCTACAACACATCAACTTTAATATGTGAAAGTAGCATAGACTGCTGTATTCCAAGGATACATCCAAAGCTTCTTTGATTCTATACTGAGGCATGTGGCACCGGTTATAGCAAACAATGGCGGCTACACTAACTACTGAATTTGTCATCATTCACACGTCACGAGAGGTTTTAATTTTAATCCTTTGATCTTGTACAACATAATATCTGCCAAATAAACTTCGATGTGATACCTCGATTCCTTCTCGTTGTTGCATTTTATGATGCCAGCAGTGTAGCCCTGACACTTCAAGCACCTACAATCATCCCGCGTTCGAACACTGCTAAATCACGTTTTTTCCGTAGTTTTTCAGAAAAGTGTCAAGTGGTCATAATAATTTGGCTACACAGTATGTGTGTTTTAATCTGTAAAATTTTCATTTGCGGTATTTAGAATATTCCCACAAGAAAGTAAAGAATGAGAGCTTAAACGCAAATATCCTTGACCTCACTTTCGCAAATTAGTCAGAATCCGTTAGCTAATAAAAATATCAGAAACATTTGCAGTTGGAAAATTTTTTTAGATAGTGTGCGTTTTTCTATATATACAAATTTTTTGATTTAAATCTTTTCCGAGGCATTTGATTACTTATTACTATAGAAAAGTAATAGGCTAGTATTTCATTTTAAATTAAAATTTTACTTACAATGCATCACAAGAATATTTAATTTTTCTAAGTAATAAATATTCATAAAGAGAGTTCTATGGTTTTTTGTTAATGAAAAAAAAAAGATTTTGTGTTTCATTTTTATAAAAATTTCATTTATTGATCAGTTATACTTAAGTTTCCTTTATCCTGATTTATAGTTTTTTTGATGAAAACATTAATTTGCATATGAATTTAGTGTTATGGCTCATTTCACTTTTAAATCAACATTATAAAACTATCGTTCAATGAATAATGATATTGTTGAATAATAATTTGTAAAACTTAGAGCAATTTTCAATCAGATAATACATTTTCTTTTATTTAAAAAAAGGACTTTTTAAAAGGAATCTGTTCATAATTTTCAAAAGAAGAATCAGAAGGAATTCACATTAAAAAATAAAAATACTATCAATTATTGCATCAAGGGTATGCGTCCCAAAATCATTTCTGACTTATTCTAACTTTCATATAGTAATAGAAATAAATTACAAATATTTTACTTCCTATTAAATCTTTCAAGGACTTCCGAATGCTGTCTACTCATCCCCAAAATCATTTAAAATTTTCATGGGCCCCCTGCGAAGTCACAAACATCCCCAGGGATTTGCAGGGATCACTTTGTGAACATATGCATCAGACAATTGAAATAATTATATTACCAATTTATGTAATTGCTTTTTTCACTTTTACTCTTTTTTCCCCTTAAAAATAAAAATTTTATATTAAAACACCATCAATTTTCTCAAAATATGTTCTCAGCATGAAATTGGGGATACTATGAGAGATACTAGCTGTAAATAGAGATAAGAAGTATAAAAAATTTATTGCATCCTTATACGTTCAGACTCGTGATTTCGAAAAAATATATATAAAGGAATAACTTTCCGATATTTAGTGTCATTTGAATTAGAATATGCATCAACAATTGTTTTAAGAATACTATTAAAAGAAAATAATTATTTAAGTGCAATTTTTAGTCAAAAAAAAAAAAAAAAAGAAAGAAGAAGAGCATATTTTCAAAACATTCTCCTTTTGTGAAAATATTTTGCCTATATATCTTTAAGGGAATATATCTTAATATATATATCTATATATCTTAAAGCCTATTATATCTTTAAGGGCTGATATAAATGGATTTATTCATATTTTCATGCTTCCGAGTTTAAAAAGTTTAACAAAAGAACACTAGTAATTATTTCAATTGATAGTAACTAAGAAAACTATTTGAATTTTCAAAAATCCTAGTTCAGGCCATGTAAGAAGCCTCAGCTACCAGACCAAAGAACTTGCTGGGGTGTTGGAGGCACAGAGACGACTTGGAATCTCACAGGAATGCAGGGTCGCTAATGCCATAAATGTGTGCGAGCTAAGGAGCAAAGAAGCAGAGATAAAGAACATAAACAACAACACATTAAAGGGACAGAAAACATTTTATTGAAAAGTGGTACTACAACAGGTGCTCCAACTTACAACCATAAGTCGCCTGGCAGGCCTGAACAGCTGCACTGCATGAAATTCATTACGTTCTGGAAAATTCCTCGGGACAGTCTTACAGAAAATTTTGTGAAAACCATTCCTTTCGGAAGTCGTCTTTTGCGATTCGTTTTCCGGGGTAGCAGGATGAACTCGTATTCAAACGAAGAACTGGTCGACGTGCTGATCATGTTTGGTGCTGCGGATTGTAATGGACACGCCGCTCGGCTGTTGTGCTAGGGACGTTACTCGAACAGGCGTATTCCACATCAAACGATCTTTGCAAATGTGGACAGAAGGTCACGTGGATCTAATTCTGGTCACATGAAGAGTTTGTTGTACTAGACGCTCATTCCTTCAGTTGAAGATCTTATCGCTCAACTGTCTGCAGTTGTTAATGAAGCTAAAATAGCCTACTATGAAACTTCCGGTTATTATGGATCTTTATGAATCATTTTAATAATAAAATTGACAATCTGCATATGTTTTATGCTGCATATTTTAAAAGAACCTGAAAAGCTTTAAATACTTCTAGCTTCAAAATTTTCTTTTTTGAATACAGCTACGTTAAGCCTAATTGGAGGTGCCATACGTTAAGCCTGACAGATTCTTCGGACAATCCTTGCCAAGGACACCAAATACAATCTCGCCAAAATTCACTCATCACCAGTTTTTTTCTTCGTCTTTGGCTACCAACAAAACTGCAGTAGCTCTTTTCGCCAAAGTGCTTTTTTCCTCTTCTATTCAAGGTAAATTATATATATATATATATATATAAACTGTGGCCAAGGACACCACAAACAATCTCGCCAAGTGCTTTTCTCTTCTATTCAAGGTAAATTAAAAAAAAAACCCTGTGGTCCCCGGATGGTGACCGGAGTAGAATAACCCCAACGTAAGTTCATGCGTGTCCTAAAAGGCGACTAAAATGATCCGAAGTCAAATCTCTCGGGGCTCTGGCAACCCTCAATTATGACAAGTGCAATATATTATGATATTAATATTGCCACCGCGTCCGGGCTAGCCGACGCATTGTGTTGCCCGGGAACACTTCGAGAAGTATGCTACTAGGACACTGAATATTCTTCAACTCAACATTAATGGAACGCAGAGGAAAATAGACGAACTATCCTGTCTCCTTCATGACAACAATGTTCATGTGTCTTGTCTTCAGGTGACTAAATTCAATCCCAATTTGAATCTCAAGGTCAAAGGATATACAGAATTACGGAGAGACCGAATGATAAGCGCTGTACGAGGCCTGGCATTTCTGATCAAAACCCCAACAATCAAGTATACCAAGGTTTTACCATCTAGCACCTTACACCTTTGCACTTTGTCTTACACGACAACAACAACAGCATCTGCAGCTGTCGGGAGAATACGTGACATGCCAGATATCTTCCAGAACTTAAGGAATTCCATAGAGCGCCACTTCCAGGCCTGCCAGACGGTTTTTGGTCGTAATTTCGAACACCTGTTTTAGAACAACCTTTCAATAAAATATTTTCTTTCCCATTAAAGTGTTTCGGTTCATGTTCTTTTTGTCTGCTTCCTAGCACCATAGTTCGCCACTACGGCATTTTAGACCTTATATTCCTGTGTGATTCCGAGTGGTCTCTGTACCCCCTACACGTTCTAAAAGTTTGTCGGTCTGGTAGCGAGTAACCCGGTATATAGGCCAAATATTATTAAAATAGAAACACTTTGTTTAAAAGGAGAATTGTTTGAAAATATGTCATTCTTCCTTAGTTTTTGATAAAAATTTAGTTTTAATACTTTTTTGTAGCAATATTAGTAAAAAAATTGCACATGCATATTCTAATTCAAAGGAATCTAAATATCAAAAAATTATTTTATTAAACTCCTTTTCAAAAAGATGGTTTCGAACGTACACGGACACTTGAATTATTTATTTGTTTTGAATTTTTCTCTTTTATTTCCCTTTTTGTAGTAAATATAATACGTTTCCTTTCATTCTCTTTTTTAGTTGAATTCTCGATGTATAAATAAAGTTTGGGAACATAATTGTGTATCATATGTACATTAACCATTAACAATTTAAAAATGTAGTATATCTTTGACATAAATTTTCTTTTGCATTGCATAGTAGACAGCTCTTTTTATCTAGCGCGACAACAAATACATCCAGTAGGAAAATGTTAGCTGAAGAATGTTTAAAAGATAGTAAATTTTTATACGCATGCTGCTATCGCAGAGTTTTTCGCTTCCTTTTACAGCAAGTAGTTTATTTTTCTTGTAGATCCCGCTTCTATTACTATTTGAAACAAGATTTTATATCTTAGTTCTCTTCACAAGAAGGGGCAAAGTGTACCCTACAAGTTTTCGATGTTCTGAGTAAAAGAACTTTATGCACTAAAATTATTTTTATGGAATTCCCTCTTTCAGTACGAGTTGTTCTATGGAAGTTTTATTTTTAGTAATATCTTAAGTCGAACACACACTAAACGATATGAGTTAACTATTTTTCAGTAAGGTATTTCAGAAGTATTTTTGTGCTTTATACACCATATTAAACTAAAATATTTAACTTGCATTGGGTTTAGGGTTAAAATGTTTCTCATGTTTAGTTAAGTATCTTAACATAGAAAGTATTTGAAAGATGGAAAAACTTTTTATTTAAGTTCGAAGGAGTGAGATAAGATATTTTATATAATCCGAGAAAATACTTAAGAGTTCTTTGATTTAAACTTCCATATATAAAACACTAGGGAGATTTTTGGTTCTTCAAGTGACATTTAAAGATTCGTGTTTTGTTTGCAAAGCACTTAATAAATATTTTAAGAATACAGGAGCATTTCTTATTCCTTCAGAACGGACTTCAAATTTAAACTTTTCAGGTGGATTTCAAGTAAAATTTTTCTTACTTAAAATTTCTAAAGGGTTTTCAATTGTTAATATGTTTTTATCTTACCTCATCAATAAAATAAAATAGCCTAAAATTATGCTGCTCCTAAGACTTATTCAAATACATTTATACATAAAAATTAAGCATATGTACATTTTAAAGTAGAATAAATAACAAAAAGTGTTATTATTATTTGCTTACATTGGAGTTTTCCTAAAAAAGAGTTTGGTATGTTTTAAAACGTAAGGCCTGTAGAAATCAATGTATGATTTTAAATCTGATTAAGGCGACATGGTACCCTAAAAGCTTTAAACTGTCGAAATATTTTCTGTTGGATTATTTGATACCTCTACTCTTTATAAACATGCCTGTAAAATTTCAAAGCTTTACCTGCATTTTTTATCAAGTTATGGATCAATATTTGATGCTGGACAACAACTACCACGCCCACGTTTCAGATTATCTGCTAGAAAAGAGCCTGGTAAAAAATTAATTAATTATTTTTCTACCGCGCGTCAATGAGACTGACATTGAAAATGTGGTATCAAATCATTTCCAGAAAAAATTGTGTAATTCTAGGAAAAATTCTAGTTTGTGTATTGTTTGTGGAAGAACAAATGGATTTGGTCAAAATTTAAAATTGTGCGTGCTTTTTATGATATTATTATGAATGAAATTAAAACTTCAAAACGGATTCTCCCAAAGCACAAATACTAAATCTCATTTTGATAACTCAGAGAATTAAAAATCTTATTCGCAAGAATAGAAAAACTCTCCTACTTTTATATATTTATTTTTGGTGAGATATATATATCCCATGTGTGTGAAATTCAACAATTTTATTATTAAAATATTTTAAGATATTTATTTAAGCAAATGCGCATATGCAGTTCTTAGATTGATTTTGTTTTTATTTGTGTACAATATTTAACATGCGAAGGCTTTTAAAATCATGGAAATAAAAAATAAAGGCATAAACATCTTTTGTACATGTTGTGCATTAGCTCTGAATAGGGAATTAGCTCTGAAGTGTGTGTATTTTTTTTATAATTATTAAGATAAAGTTTTATGAAATATTGATCTTTCATTCGTTTTTTTCTATGTAATCATTATGGCAGTATACTGTTTAATTGCTCTACATTTGTGCAATTTTTTATGGTAAGCAGCTTTAAATAAGCTAATTAACATTTCATAAAAGTTTCAGACTATTCGATGAATATTATATCATGCTATTCATAGAATGAAAATTTAAAACTCATATTTCTCCATGTTGAATTTTTGTACATATACTGTTATTCAAAACCCTAAAGCTTTTTTGATAATTGAAGTATGAGTTTGAAATTTCTTATACGTGTTCTGAAATGTATGTTTTGTAAAACTGTGCATGTAATTTGTTCTAACATGTTTAGTACTTTAAAAAAAAGTTCAAAATGAAAATTAATGTTTTTTTGAGAAATTTGGGGAGTTTAACTATAAAAAAATGAATAAAAAATTAAAGAGCAGCAGCAGAAAAAAACCCATGCACAGTTTTATGTAGTATATTATAAGGTACTTGGAAAACAATTTTGAAAGAAAAGAGACATATTTAAAAAAAAGTCTTAGAATATTAAAAAAAGTTTTAAAAAGTTAAAAAAATTTAATTTTGCAAAATTTTGCAACAAATTAAAAATTTTCTGTATGGAATTATTATTAAATATTAACCATTATAAAATACAATTAAAATCAAATATCAAATATTAAAAATAAAAAAATTGTGAAGATGGTACCACACATTTAAAAACTGTATTTCAAAACAAAAATTTTAAATATTTCTGAAAAAGGCTGATATATTTTCTTATTAATGAAAAACTCCGTAAATTTAATAAATAAGCTAAACATTAGTCCAGAAAAACTCGCCAGAATAGCAATGTTTGTTTTCTTTACCTCTTTTATTTTTTAGTTCAAGCAAACGATTCCTTTTTTTATAGTTTTCACTTTTCCTCAAAATCTTGAAAGCGCACGTGATTATTATAATTTTTTTTATCGTACTATTTAGCTGAGAATATTTTTCTAGTACACCGGTTCAATATGGCAACAGTTTAACACTTACTTTTTTAAGGTGAGTGGCAACATTGGCTACATATAAAAACAAATGTTATTTGTCATTCGATAGTTTTATTCGATATTTGTGTGCATTTTTAGTTTGCTTAGTATAGTAATAATTTACAGGTTTTATTACCTGTTTATTCATTGTGTTATTTTCCCTCCATCGATCGTCGAAGAGGTATGTGCTTCATATTTTTTCTCGAACATGTATAATTTCTTTTTTTTGTTTAATAATTTTTTTTCATTTTACTACTATATATTTATAACTCAATATTTTCGCTTGTAGTACATTTTTATATTTTGGAATTACTTTAATTTTTGACCTTATTTGATTTTATAATTACAGTCATTGAGATTTCATACTGCAACAAATATTAATTTAGAATTTCGCGCGATAGTTTTAAAATATAATATATTGAAGAAAAAAACAAGTTGTATGTTTTGACAGGATGCAAATGTTACCGGTCAAGCTCGAAAACCATTAATGTGCGGATTATCTAGCAAATCTGTAGATGAATTGATTTGCAGCTTTTAAGTGCGGAATCAAGAGTTTTCCATACTTTAATTAGCTAATCTTAACATTAGCGGATTTTGTATCGTTCACGTTCAAATGTTTGTTTCTCTCATTTCCTTTCTGCTTAAAATTTTGATTGTGGGGGAGCGTTGACTCATCCCTTAATAATTTGTACCAGGGTTAGGGAAACCACGTCCTTGAGGCCACATGCCGCCTCAGTGAGTTTCTTGTACGGCCTTCATGAAAGTATCACTTGTATTAATTAATACTTTTTTCATAGATTATAAAATTTTTTAAGTAAATTGAATTATAAGAAAAGGGTATGAATGTATTCACGTATTTTCTATCGAATTTTAAAATTGGGTTAGGAATTGTTGCTATGTCAGTTATTTATTCTTTAATACTCTTATTTTTCTACTGTGTTTTTTATGGCGTTTAAATTATTAAAAAATACTTCTACTTTGTTGTCTTTTTAAATGGTATTTAAATATGTAGCTTTTAATTAAATTATAAAAATCTGAATTTCTATATATATATATATATATATATATATGCTTACATAAATAAAAATACATAAAGTGAAATACAAAAACTTACAATGGTATTTAGGAATTTAATGATTTAATAAGAAAATAATAATTAATGATTAACGTTATCCAACAAAAAATTACCCTTATGAGAAAACAAAAATATTTTGTATTGTAACTTTTTATGTAAAATATTAAATAAATAAGGTTTTAATATTTAAATTTTTTTATGTAATGCATCAAATTGTTAAAACTATCTAAAAACTATAATAATTTCATAAAAGTCGCATTTATAGGTACACCAACCTATGCGGCCTCCCATATGGCAACTTAATTTACGCGTGACCTCTAATGGTAAAAAGGTTCCCTACCTCTGATTTTTACCACATTTGGCCATTTGATTCTTTGTATTCTAGATTTTAAATTGATTGATGATTGATTCTATCAACTAATATGTTGTTTGATTAATAGTACTTTTCGGATCCCGATTTAACACTTTTTTCCTTTCCTCTATTAAAATGAAGGAAAAATCTCCTATTTAACGAAAAGTGAACCCCGAATTAACGGAATATTTTAACAGCTGGAAATTTTTTTATACTAAATCGTATTAGAAAAAAATTGGATTTTTTTCTTCAAATGACTTTTTTTTTTGTCCGGAAAAAAAAAAAGACTTTTTTTCTAAGCAGCAATTTTTGACAGGAAAAGATGAAGATGATTATTATACTTCACAGGAGCAGAAGAGTTATGATTGGAACTTATAGTGTGAGTTTTAAATAGGACAGGAAACTCCTTTTTATATCATCCAATTTCACAACGAAGGGGATATTTAACGTTTTAACGATTATGCTGCATTTGATGCAAACTGTTTGTCCTTGTAAATTGCCGTCTGGCATGATTGTCGGTTTTTGCACAGAGATAGACAGATTCATTGTTGATTTGTCAGACCCAATAACGACGTAAAACTCTTATCAATACTGTTACATTTCTCTAATGCTTTACATAATTTGGAAACTTTGAAGACATATTTTATATAGCTGAATGTAAATGACGCTGCATTTTCTACTCAGAATAAAGTCGGAAAAGTACTCCTTCGAATCAGGAATCAAAAAGATTTTCAAATATCTTTTAATATTTTAAAATTTCCAATTAACTGGTGCGTAATAATTCGCTAAAAATAGTCTTTTTACCTGTTGAATAAAAATTGTGTAATTTCTAACTATGGATAATTGTTTGGTTAGTTGCTTATTATATATTTTCTAAAAGGTAAGTGCAAAAATAAATTTTGTTCGGATGCCAATATAACGAACAACCTCAATTTAACGAAGAAAAATGTTGGTCCCGATGAATTTGTTAAATCGGGTTCCAACTGTATGTTGCTGTGGACAACATACATTAAACATAGCTAATGAGTTTCTCGCATCTTTGTTCAACTACTTTCAAGCTACGGATCTTGATTCCGATATTCACAACCAGCTTTTATCTTGTTTGACGATGCCATACAAATGGACAGTGTTCCAGTTCTATGTCAGCAGACCTCAGGAAGAACATCAAAATCTGACCGTTGATTCAAAAACGTGGCTTGTTTTCAATGTTAATCATGCTAAGAGGGGGTCGTGATATGGTGATCCAACCAAGTATGTACATCTCTTAAATTGTAGTGGTACCTTGGCCAAAGAGAGAAAAAGAAGCAAGATGAAAATGGTCCTTCTGCCTTTCGCTATAAGCTACGTACTATTTAGTCAGCTTCATGCCATATTAATGCCATGTAAATAATATTCAGGTTTTAATTTTTAAGTTAGAGCTACTAATTTATTACTTTATTCAAGTTGTGTGTTTTACATTTTTATTCATAAACTTCTGATATGGTGCTAATCGAATTAAGCAATTGTCAACAATTTAATGCACTTTAAACCATATTATTGCGTTTATTTAATTTTTTTGTGTTGATATTGAGGGAGTTGTATAGATCTGTTTCTTTAAATGCAAAAAGGAAGAAAATCATTTTTTTTTTCCAATTAAAGTATTGTGGCACAGTCAATCTAGAGTACGTGATGTGTGGTTTGTTTCATTGAAGAAATTGTTTCTGGCGCGTGATTACTTTAGATGTTTTTTTTATTAAGAATATAATACAAAGTTTCATGAGAAATCATTATGTCAAAATAAAGTATGACTTGTATAGAAATAAAAATCTAGCAAAAATGAATGGAATAAACTGTCTTGGTTACTTGATGCATTTCTAACTTTATATTAATGTTCAAAAGTATGTTTCAAATTTTTTTCGAGAACCGTTGTCTTTTGGGCTATGTTTCTCGTGGTTTATTTTTTGTGAGTAAATTGAATTAATTAATTCACTTAAATTTTCAATTAATAACTCATTAATTTCTTCGGATAGGTAACCGGTTTTTTTATTAGAGACTACTTTTTTAAGGTCTTTTTTGCCTAATGGCTTTTTTTTCGTGTTTTTATTTCCTGGCTGAAATATCTCCCTCGGATCTACTTTTTTGCGAGACCCTGGGCTTAAGATCGCTCTACTCAGAAGATTGTCCCCAGACGAACGTTGCACTAGGGCGCAAATGGCAAAGTTCCAGAGTCCTTTTTGGATCATTGCCAGAAGTCCTACTGACTAGCGACTTCCTCGATGGCATGTGCCCCTTCTATGTGTAGCAAGTAGGCTAGGGTGGACACGAATCCATGCATTTGGTGGCTGAGTGCGTTTCCAGCCAGGGCTCTGTCATGACTAGATCCTTTGGTTCTCCAAGTAAGCCTGGGTGATTATCCGTCCACCATCTTCTGATAAAGGCGCTAACTTATGAGCTTTTAGACTGTAATAATTATTTTACTACTTCGGCATGCCTGGGCCAGCCAGGCGATTTACCTCCAAATGTATGCACTTTAAACTTATTTTGACTCGTTTGACTTTTTAGGTAATCTTTAACTATTTTTCGGCCTATTTGCTGTTATGTATATTTATATTTTTTAAGGTTTTTTTTTAACTTTGGGCATTAAGAAATTTTTTTGTGTGTCATTATTGCTCTATTTTTATGTATATAGTTATCTACGTGTGTTTCTTTTTTATTGCCGGTATTTTTTTGTAAAACCAGATTCTTAATTATATTTCTCTTCTGTTGAAGGATGTTTTTGTTTTTTTCAGAGCAATTTCTAAAATAATTTTTTGGATCATTTGCTACTTGTAAAAAATGACGTAAATTATTTTATGATCTTACAAGGGGGGGGGGCATGATTATGGAAATTTATTTTGGGGCAAGACTTGGTGTAATAGTAGTACTCCTTTGGGGTGTTCAACCCTCATTGTATTAGCTCCGAATGGCCAGTAAATTCGGAGAAAATAGCTTTCAAAATTCATGCTTAGCTTTTATACAATTAAGTTTCCAGTGTCTGCAGAAACGCAGTAGCATGGTTGGTAGTGCACTTATTGTTGGTACTTAAATTAGTAATTAAGCTGAAAGCCCCCGTCGCTTATATTCTATTGATAGTAATTTAAAAGTCAAGGTGCTGAGTTTTTTAAAATGTCCTTTTATTCGGTGCTTCTAAATCCAGCAGCGACCCCAGGGTCATGACCAGTTCTTCATCTTTTCCAAAATACTTTTCTTACTTTATTAGCAGAAAAAAAGTGTTAATCTCGCAAAAAATAAAGGTGTTAGTATCGACACATTCCTCTTTTCAATTTGATTGATATATACAAATTACTTCATTCATTTTATTTTTTCTTTTAGAAAATAACATTTTAAAAAATATCCTCGAAACACTCTAACTTGATTGTAACAGCTATAATTCTGGTTTCAAGCCTTTCGTCATTTTCATTTCCCCATAAATTGATAAAAATCTTTTCAGTAATAAATTGGCAAAAGGAATTTTACTCAACCCATCATAAATGCTCATCCTTTAAATATTTTATTTTATCTTTTTTAAAGAAAAATTCAATACATTATTTCCATCATTTAAAAATCAAGAATAAAAATAAAAAAAAAATGAACGAATATAATTTAAGTGGAAAATTCTTAGTTGATGATTGTTTGTAAATTAACCGTTTACTCTAAAGCAAAATTAGGACTATTGGGGACGAACTAGAACATCGGTTTGAACATCGACCGAGTGACGAGTATGACATCTGAGCAGACCCCTCTCTCCAAATTTCCATACCACGCCAATGTCATGACTTCAAACATTGATAGACTTAATGTGAAGTAATCTATCTCACTATTCGATGAGTCCTTAGAGGCATAAGGAATTACGACAAATGGACAAAAACAAATTCATCCATTTGGTCTAAGCCTCCGAAAACTCTCGAGAGGCCACGGTATTCTAATAGTCAAGGTAACGGACTCGTGGACGGCTTGTCAAATGTTCGAGCCTAATGCCGCTGAAGACCTGCCGTGTTGGGAGACATGCACGTTAAACCTTACGAAGATCAAACGTTCTCCCGTTGGTGTGTTGTAGAAGTTAGGAGAGGGGATGCTATAGCTCAAGTGTCGTCCTCTTAATCTGAACTGGCATGATTCAAAGTTACGAGGTCCGTTACCAAAAGTCCTCGATTAGCTGAACAGTGCGACTTTAATATTCCCTCCCAAAAGCCCCCGGTAAAAAACTACCATGACTTTACGACTGTAATGTGAACATTATTATGAGAAATTTTATCTCGTTAATTTAAAATATTATCATATCCGATCATTTTAAGTAAATATTTAAAAGATTTTCTATTAATGTAGCTACCTGACTAAAAATTCTAAATATTAGCTAATTCGATTGAAAGTCATCGCATTCTTTTAAAAATGCCACCAGCTCTTCTGCAAGTCGCAATCCACAAAAGACAGGAATAAAAACCTTTAGCGACTGGCCCAAATAAGAATTCCTTTTGGTCCCAGTCGTCTAAGGCAGTACCGCCTAACCTTGTTGTCGCTAGGAAGGAGACGTTGATTGCTTAAATTTTAGATTGTTTTGATTTAACAATTTTAATTTAGTTGTATTTAAATATACCTTCAATAAAAATATAGTTACTCCAAAAAATGAATATAAATGAAAATAAATTCACATGAAATATAAAGTGATTACGGTGGTAAGTCGCACAAATCCGAGATAAATATACCCCAATAAATAGAATGGGAAATAATTTAATGTTGCTTGGGCAGACCGGTAGTACCGTTTGATCCACTGATCGGTACCGGTCAGAGGCTCGGGGGGGGGACATATTTGTATTAATTGTAACTATTTAATAAAAAGCAACTAAATTAAAATTATCTTTGTTGACCTAAGTAGGAATTGACTTAATTTTTTCTTTTATATTACTTGTTCTCTGCATAAAGTCGAAAAAGAACTCTTTTAAGTCCGGAATCAAAAAGATTGTCAAACATCTATTAGTAGTTTAAAATTTCTAATTAACTGGTGCTTAATAGCGAGCTAATATTACTTTTAGTTGCTGAGTAAAAAGTGTGTAATTTCTAACAAAGGGTATTTTTTGTGTACTTGCTTATTATAGAATTTCCAAACGTAAATGTGTACTTTTTTAGCTCGATATTACGAATAACCCTGAAATAATGAATGCAACTTTCGGTCCCGAGGAATTTTTTAAACCAGGGTCCGACTGTGAATCAATAAGTCATGTCTCGAACAAGTGGCCGACGTTCTTTTTCTCTCGAGTCACTGGTTCAAGTACTGGTGCAAACGGCGGATACAAGTTTAATCTGTCATGAATCAAATTTAGGCTAACTTGATATGGAAATTTAAGAAGTGGAGTACCAGCTAAAGTGCCATCCTCGTCACTTGAATGAGGTTCAGAAAAACGAGGTCCGTCACTAATAACCATCGCATAGCTCTAAGAACGACGTTAATAATATTAAATCCGTGATTCTCTATAAGCGTGGGAAATCTATTTAAAAATTATTTCTGAATCAAATTTTGTAAATTTCTTTTTTCTGGATAAACAGACACAATTTAAATAATAATAGAGAATTATTTTTTTGGGAGGGAAGGTGGTAAGCAGGATGTACTATCTTACACAAAAAAGTGCAACTCTCTAATAATTCTGAAGAAAATGAAGGAAACGAACATTTTATTTTTTTCATTTCAATACTTTAACTATTCCACAAGACAACACCTTTCACTCATGTTCATTATTTTTCAAACCGAATTTACAGCATCTTGGAAAAATTTTTCGTAGTGTATTTAAGTTTTGCAAATCTTTTTTTGTTTTTTTTTGTTTTTAAGGAAAAAGGTACTTGTTATAATTGTAAAAAAAAGCTCTGCTTTTAAAAAAGAAATGCAACAGTGCAGCTTAAAAGTAAAATTTATAACAAAAGAAATTTTTTTTTGTTTGTGTTTCTAAAGCTTTTATAAATCAAGACTTTTTTTATGTTTAAGAATTGAAGAGAACGTGTAAAAAATTCAGGATTGATACTTTACTTTTTCCATTTCTACAATTAGTTCACTCTCTCTCTATATATATTCAAATTTTCAATCATTAATAAAATATTTTCTATTCATCCATTCAAGTTCAAATACATTTTTTAAGACTTGTAGTGGATGACACTTGATGTTAATATAGTTTTTTAAAGGTTAATTCATTAATAAAAGAATAAAATTAAAAAAATGAATCAATAGTTACATACAAAAATAATAGTCCAACAGCATATATATAAAGGAAAAGTGTCCGTTGTCATGGGTTCGAATCCCACCTGGAATGACCTAATTTCTGAGAATGATATTTCCTTTTTACTATACTATTTTATTAGAAAAAAAATAATTAATGAACAAGTTGAGGCAAAAAAAAAAAAAATAGTCGAACACCATATATAGAAAGGAAAATGGAAAATTACAAGGAAAATCACTTTCTACACTGCTGGCCACCGTAAATGCAACACCCTGAAGGAAGCCCGCAAATAACATGAAACTTACAACATGCATTAGCGGAGGTGAGATATGCAAATGATTAGAATTTCAGCGCAGACACACATCGAGACGCCTGTGGCGCCACCTCCAAGCGCTATTTAAGGCATGGAGATTTCGACGATTTCAAGCTCAGCAATTGTGTTTTTCTTGTGGTTTTTTCAAAAAACGACCAGTTATGTCTCGTAGAAAACAGCGATCAGCTTTTGATCAAGAATCCGAGTTCGACAGAGGAAGGATAGCGGCCTACCGATATTGTGGATTATCTTTCAGGGAAATCGGTAGTCTTGGAAGAAACCAAACAACTGTAATGCGGATATGTGACCGTTGGGTGCAGGAGGGTACGACGGATTGACGTGGTCGATCGCATCCACCTCAGTGCACCACTTCACGTGAGGATAGGCAAATTGTGTGCATGGCAGTGACGGATCGCTCAGTCACATCACGAACCATAGCACAGCACATTGAGTCTGTAACGCATCATTCAGTGTCTGCGCGTACCATTCGACGCCGCTTACAGCAGAGTGGCCTGTCCGCAAGACATCCATTGCTTGGTCTACCCTTGACGCAGAACCACAGACGTCTCCGCCACCAATGGTGCAATGAAAGAAGGATGTGGGTGGCAGAATGGATTGAAGTGGTCTTTACTGACGAGTCACGCATCTGTCTGCAACACCACGATGGTCGGATTCAAGTCTGGAGACACCGTGGAGAGAGGATGCTGAACAGCTTCGTTATACACCACCACACTGGTCCTGCACCGGGTATTATGGTATGGGGCAGTATTGGATATCACTCTCGCACTCCTCTAGTACTCATTGTCGGTACTTTAAACAGCCAGCGCTACATCACCGAGGTGTTGGAGCCAGTTGTCCTTCCTTACCTTCAGGGCTTGGCCACAGAAATATTTCAACAGGATAATGCGCAACCACACATGGCAACATGGTACGCATTGTCCAAAGGTTCTTCGCCAAGCAACAGATTGAATTGCTTCCCTGACCGGCTCGCTCTCCGGATCTTTCGCCGATAGAAAACATGTGTTCCATGGTTGCTCAAGGATTGACCTAGATTACACCCCCATCTGCCACACCAGATCAACTTTGGCAACGTGTGGAAGCTGCTTGATCTGCTGTATCCCAAGAACACATCCAAAGTCTCTTTAAATCAATGCCGAGGCATGTGGCAGCGGTGATCTCCAACAATGGCGGCTACTCTGGCTACTGATTCTGGCAGGAACCACACTTCCCAGAAGTCTATACATTTAATCATTTGATACTTGGTCAACATGTTATCTACAAAATAAATTTTGTTGTGCTATCTCTTGTCTTTCTTGGTGTTGCATTTACGGTGGCCAGCAGTGTATTTTGTCTCTTATTGTGTTGTTATGTCATATGTATATACATATTTATATTGATTGTAACTATTTAACAAAAAGTAACTAAAATGCAATTTTCCTTTTTTGACCTAAGTAGGAATTGACTTAATTTTTTTTTATATTACTTGTTGTTTTTCAGTTTCGTAGCTTCAACATTTATATATCTATTGTTATGATAAAAAACTAATAATGCACTCCTTACATTTTATAAGTGAATTTGAAGTACTAAAATATATATTTTAAATATCTATGACATATTTATTTAATTTTATTTAATTTTTCCGCTTTTTAAATTTGTTTTTTATACACGATTGAAAAAGCATTTTTTAAATATTTTCAACAAAAATAATTAACTACAGATTTTACAATGCTTTAATACTTCAGAGAAAGGAAGTAAAAAATTTGACCATAAAAATGAATTGAATATTGTTTCGAAATATATTTTTAATGGTTTGAATTATTTTTTTATGTAAAATTTTAAGAAATTAATGTTTCTTGCTTATAATTTTGTAACAAGAAATTTATCACTTTTTATTCAGTGTTTTTTCTCTATATTATTCTTTCCAGTAAAAGGTAAAACTTTTGCCTTATGGGTTGCCTGTGGGTAGTTTCATATAAGGTTGTCTTGCAAAAATAAAACAGTTATCTTCAACAAATAAGCTAAAAAATTCAAAGAATGGTCTTCAAATCCTATTCATTATTTTCTAACTTATAGTCAGAATTACCAAAAATTTCATCTTCTGGATCAATGAAAAAGTTTATGGATTTCTTTTGCAGTCCTCTATTCTTTTGTTGTTGTTGTGTGTTTCATCCTGGGATACATACGAAAGAGGAGAGATAAATGAACGGAAACATATAATACAAACGCAGAACATAGACTTTTATTACAAACGATGATCCCATCAGACAACAGAAGGGGTGCGCTGCTTTCCATTCGAGACGGGAATCCATTTCAAGCGAAAGTCCGACTTTTTTTCCCCGAAGATAAATCCATGACTTACTTATTCAGGATTCCGAAACCTGAGCCTATTCGATTACAAGGCGAGTGTCATAACCACCATACTAGGTGGGGTGGCCTTTTTTTCCTTAAAGCATTAAAAAAATAAGGTAATTTTTTAAAAAAATGATGATTCCGTAAAAGGGAGGGGAAAAAACCGCTAACAAAAATAACTATGTAAAAAATAAATCCATTTGTGAAGAATCGCACACAAGAGGGAAAATGGGAACTCTATCTACCTCCTCTCTGAATACAAAAGAGACCGGCGAAGTTATTCATGTTTCAGGACTATAATAAGACCAATGCTGATTTGAAAGCTGTTTAGAAGGAAAAGCAATGAAAGGGGGCTTGCTACACCGTCCAGCGTCGTCCTTTAAGGGACCGTTCTTTTTCGCATCCAGATCGAGCAACCGTCCTCTAAAGGTTAAAATTAGCATACCTGTCAAGTAAGTCCATTTGAATGCCTTAAAAATTGCACTTACACAAACATTTTTAAGGAAACAATTTCTATGTAGAATAAAGATTCTAAAGTTTTCTGCGATATTTCACGAAAAAAAATTGGAAAAAAACTTTTTTTTAGTTTCAATGAAACTCAAATGATTGAAAAGTTGCAGTAATATTAGTAGGTAATTATTTCCCTTTAAAACGAATTTTACTTGTGTTGTTCTCCAGGAAATCTCATTAATTTTCCTAAAAATATATTGGAGCCCACCTAAAGGCATTTCTGTTGTTTTTTGTTCTTCTAATTGTTCCATATCGAAATTAAAAGAATAATTCCCCTGTGAAATTCTAATTTAATGAATGATAAATTTTGATCTTTATATTCATCACTCCGTTGAAAGTGGAAATGAAGTCCGAAATTATCTAAATTGACATCTATCAGGAACAAAAGATTAATTATCTTGCATATCAAATGAGCTTAACTTCAAATTTATTTTGTAAATCACACGAAGAAAAGAATATATTTTAAAACTGATTTCATTCTAGAAAATACAACCTTTAAACCACGTTTGAAAATCATTTCTTCTAAGTTCTCTGAAATGTAAATTTTACCTTTCTGTAATTAGTTTCAGTGGAAAGAATTTGTTACAAAATCCATCAGTAATGCATTTTTCCAAACTACGTCTTACTATGCCCTAAATTATTCCGAAGCTTCATGTAAAAATACAGTGACTTTTCTAGTCTTAGAATTAATTGCTTTCCATCCATTTTCAATTCTATGCACACAAGTTCAAATAATTTCAGCGATGGAAATTTGTTAAAAAAAGTTATTTCAAGCATATCAATAAAATGTTTAATATAGGAAAAAAACTTTTAAAATATTTGATGCATCCATCATATGTTTTAAATGATTTTTACATCTTTTTACATTCTTCGATAATCTGGGTAGAATAATGCATGCATTAAAACAAGTTCTTAAAATGAAAAAGCATTAATTATAGAAATAACACTGTCTCACTTAGAAAATGTATTATTATTTGTAATCATACATTTATTGAGTTTTATTTTATTGTATGAAATATGTGCAAAATGAGGAATTGCCCTATTGTTTCAGCAATTTTTTTTACATTCCTCTAACGATTTTGTGTCCCATGGAACTAATATTTTATTGCATAAAATAATATGATATGAAGTGATACACAAGTATCTGGAAGCAGTGTATTTTTATACAAAATGAAATATTAAGGTTTAAGAATGCATTCGGAGTATCTTTTCTTAAAAAAAAATAGCATACTAAAACATTATAAATGCTTTTTTGATGACAAACGCCAATAAATACTAATATTTAGCTAACCATATTTTAAAAAAATATATGAATTCTACAAAAATTCTAATCTTAAGTAAAATTTTATCAATTTTTTTGAAAACTTAAAAGCAATTAGAGAACAAAGTAATAAACTTATGTCAGTAAAATTATTACTAAAACAAATTAGATGTATTTTTCTAGAGAATGTGCTAAAACTCTCTCTCTGTAATGTTCTTTTAAAATTTAAGGATTTTAGAGCTGATCAAATAAATATTATTAGAAATGTGACTTTCTTTATGCTACCCATATTTAAATAACAAACCATAACAAAAAATATTCATACAATACGAAATATTAAAGTACATTCTCTAGAAAATAATATAAATATTAGGTTCTAAAAGCTTTATGGAAATATATTCATAATATTTTGAGTTAACAGCCTCACCATGATAGATTTTGAGAAATTTAAATGTCCCTTCAGGTAGGTTAAAGACCTATATACTTCCGGTTTCTCTTATTTAATAAAATTGAATGTAAATGGACTTCTAGGTAACGTAGAAACAAAACAAAGTATATTTTGTAAACCCAAAAAAATATACTCTACTCAATAAAATAGAAAACAAAAAATATGTCTTTTGACTGAATTGGGTCATTTCCACGTGTTGGGATAACTTAAGAAAAATTTAATACATATACTTATGTGTGTGCGTTCATCTTTAATAATGCCAATAAATATCAATTATGCTCAATCAATTTATAAGAAACTTTTCCATTTGATAATAAGGAATCAGTTTTAAAATTAACTTAATTTTAATAACGATACATTTTTAATTTCCTAATTTTTAAAAGATCCGTCTGTATACTAGAATATAGCTCTCAAATTTAGAAAATATTTTTCATTTTATTATTTTTTTTTAAATACAGCTATTTCTTTCAAAGTTCAACACATGGAAATTTCTTTTTCATTTCTGTCTGTAGTCATTAAATTCTTACATTTTCTCCTAAATTTCAAGAATTTTTGTCTTAACAGACTAAGTGAACCTTTAATTAGTTTTGCTCTGTTTAAAAACTTTTTTGTTCGCTTATTATTTCACCTTATTAGAGAAAAACAATATTTTAATAAGGTCTGCGTGAAATGTAGTAAGTTTCACAAAAATTGTTTTATGTCCATGCTCTTAGCAAGGTTACGACTTTTCAATAAATCTCTTTAATTTCTTTTTGAACTCTAAATATAGTATTGTTATGATACAATTAATTATAAAACTTCATCAAAATGCTAAAAAAAAATTGAATATATTTCATTTAATATTTATTACATGTTTATTGGTTCAAAATATTTAACATTTTCAAATAAAATTACTAACATTTTCTTCGACTTATGTGCCGCCTATCCGGTATAGTGGTTAGTGACGCTGACTGCAGTGCCGTAGGGCCTGGTTTTGAATCCCGGAGAAGGCATGGATTTTTGTAAATGTATAGAGCCTTTGTGGCAATGGGGGGTACTCTAAATAGCCATCGAGTCGTATGTCCTCTCGTGAGGTTGGTGCAGGGGGAAGAGAGGTGAGTGTCCTCTGACCACCCTCAGGGCGTTCTCCTCCAAAACGAAAGCCAAATCGTACTGTCACCTGAATAGCGCTCAAAGCTACGGATAACGACAGGCGTACAACTAGCCTCTTGCCACGATGGATTTCGTGGACCTTTTTCTGATGTTAATGTTGATCATGCGGCATAAGTAACAACATTGATTTGTATAGTATAGTTCTCTCATATATCCAGTATTAAAAAATAAATGAATAAGCTGTTTTCAGAACTATTAATTAATTATTATTAATTAATCATTTACTGTTCACATGATGCAGTGTTCTGCAAAAAATATTGATTTGCTATTATATATATATATATATTTTTTTTGTTGCTAAATTAAAAAAATTATTTTAGGTACCTCAGTTATATCTACGTTTTTCTGTTCCATTATTCCTGAAAAAATATTTTTTACAGCATAGACCTCACCTTTTTATTTGCCGCAAAAAACTTTAATCTGCATTTCCCCCCATAATACACATCTTTCAACGTTTTCTATCAGTTTATGACATTTTCCACATTGAAAACTAACTATCGTTCATTGTTTTCGAAAAGTTTGTTTTATAAAATATGGATATTTCACAGTCTAAAAAATAAGGTAAAAAGAACTGAATTCAAATAAACGCTGATGGAAGATTAAAATGCTTATTATGATGGTTTTATATTTGTATAAAGCATTGCGTGATTGTATATGTTTTATAAATGTTCCTGGATTATTTCATATCTCTTTTATTTTGAATTAAGAAGCATTAAATTTTTATATCTTATTCTTTATTTAAAATGCCGTGATTTTTTCCCCTGTATAATAATGATTTTAAATGCATATCATTTAACTGAATTAAAGTAAATTAATAAATCTGATATTTTTGAGCTGCATGGTGAGAAAACCTTGTAAAATCTCTAATATTTAATTTAATAAAAACTGAATCTTAAAAAAAATTTTTTTTTAAAAATGAAAATGAAAAAATAATATTTTTTGAAAATTAAATGTTTATACATAAGTGTGTACGACTTAATTTATTAACGTATACAGGGTATTGCCAAATTCAATCGGAAAATTCAGAGAAAGGATAGTAGGCAGCATGGAGACGACACATATCGAACGTGGGGTTGCCACCCACATTTAGTTGGAGTAATCTACAAAAACAGTTATGAAGGTTGTGATGTCGAATGGAATGAAAAGGGACTATAAGAGGTAAGAAATGCATTGATTAGATGTGAAGTTTGATGTTTGATGATGATGTTTTTAATACAAACCACTCGACGTCAGAAATCCAACGAAAAGGGATTGTCACAGGAATTGTTCGAAGTTGTGACCGCTTAGGTCATAGCACAACCACCACCGACGGATAAAGGTTTGTTGTATGCTTACAAACAAATCTGGTTGCATTTCTGACATCGAACTGGGATGCATTGTGTTATTGTAAACATGCCTTATGTCTAATAAATGTATTTCTTACCACTTATGGCCCCTTTTCCTTCCACTAGGCAACATACCTTTCATAACTGTTTTTGCGAATTACTCCCACTGAACGTGGTTTGCGACCCCGTGTTCTATGTTGATTTGTCATCCTTTGCTGCCTACTATCCCTCCTCTAAATTTGTCGATCGAACTTGGGAACACTCTGTATTTATGCCATTCAAAGAGTAAATAAGTAAATTTGAAATTATTGATTATTAAAATGAATAAAATCAATATTTCTCTAAACATTTATTGGTTATCCTTATATTTATCTAAGAAAGTGCAAAAATTAGATCTCCAAAGTAGAAACGTCTCCAAACGTAGTATTAGTCTCCAATTGAGAAACGTAAATAAGAATACAATTATTTTGAAGAAAAATACTAAAATTTTTAATTTCACTATTGCACTAAAAAAAATTCCGTTCATGCATAATGTGTTAGCCATGAATTTCTATTCCAATCATGGTTATATGGATGGTTTTTTTTTATGTTATTCCTTTTGTAAGATCTTATATTGCATCAATTTTACTCAATTTCTAAATCTAATTATTCCTAAAGTGCTATTTTTAGTTAACAAAAATAGTTTATTTCTGAATTAAAACTGTTAGGTGTGCTGAGATCAATTGGAAGATCTTTAATTTATTTTGCGAAGTAAAAAAGGTAAGCTGTAAATAATTTTTTCTAACTAACTTTACGTTTTATAATTAGAATTTACTCGAAAGAATGGTAAAAAACTTATTAGTATCTGTCCTTTTAAATCAAGTAATTTCGGCAGGAAATCCGTCAGTTTTTTTGAAAAGATTAAACTGAGCTGATTAAGAAACTTTTAAAAGTTTTATAAATACTCTTTAAACAAATTCTTCCGAGGAACATTGAAATTAATTTTCTTCCATTTAAACTAAAACTATAAGTATTTTATTAATTTACAGATGTTTTACTTTCTGAAGAGAGTGAACCTTAGATTATCAATTAATTATATTAAATTGCTGTGAAGCTAAAAAAAATGTTCTGTTCCAGAATCAGGAAAGTCGCACAATTATCAAACATTTCAAGAATCATATTGATAAAAATAGCAATAATTTAAATATTTTTGATGATTCGGAATCAATAAATTTGTCTTGTTTAATTTTAAAATTTCTTTTAAAACACAAGCAAACAATATTTTCATTAAAATTAATAAAAAATTAAGTTAAGAACTCCATGTTGTTTATCACGAAACTTTAAGAAATGACTCAATGTTGTTTAATTAAGAAATTTTTTTCCGGTTTATAAATAAGTAATTCAAACTAATGGAGTAGTTGTTGTTGCTTATACCACCTGATCAACAGTAACATCAGATCAAGGTCCACGAAATTCATCGTGGCTAAGGGCTAGAATTTTACGCCTGTCGTTAGCTTAAGCTTAAATGAAAGAATAAAGAAAGTTGAAGAAATATAATAAAAAGAAAGCCTAAAAACTCCATAAATATAAAAAAAGTTACTCTATAAAATATTTATAAAAGTCTTTTGTAATTTTTAAGTATTGATTTCCCTTTTGATATCCTTATCACTTAACACTTTCACCTAAATAAGTATATTATTTATTTTTTCATCTTAATTGGCTATGTTTTTACATTATTTTAAAAATGTCTTTAATTAAAATAAATTTGTTTTCTCAATAAAAATAATTTTAAAATGAGGAGTTTATTTTTGTAAAAGAGATTTAATTTCGAAACTAACCTTAACACTTAAATGTCTGATATTTTTTTTCTGAATCTTAAGAACCGTTTTTATAGGAATTTATTCACAGGTCAGCTAAAAAAATAAAAAATACATAATATACTTTATTCTTTTTTTGTTGAAAAAACATTGTATGTAAACTTTTTGCAACATACAGTATTTCCCAAAAATCTAGCATATATCTAAAACAAATTTTCAAATGTAACATAACACATTCATAGCTTACCTGACAATATGTAAAAAGTAATTTTTTTTAATTAGATAACTCACTCCTTTATAGGAAACTTGAAATTTGGAAATATCTTTCCAATTAATACACTAAACTGTATCACTCACCACATTAAAATGTCTCTCTCTCTTTTTCACTATATATATAACTACCCCTCCCCCCATTAATAATGTCAAGCCTTTTTCTTTCACACGTGATTTATTATCTATGATTGTCAACGTGCTTTCGGAAGCGCACGCACTCAGGTTTTTAAATAAAATTATGCGGTACTGTGTTGACAATTGGCAGCAATATGTATTTCAGGGTTAAAAATAACAATATTAAACAAATGCCATGATTTTATCTGCAGCATTCAATCTTTAAAATTAGCAATTAATCTCTCATATATATTTCGAAAATGATAAAATTAAGCTAATAAAATAATTATTATAACTTAGTTATATCTTTAGACATTTCCCAGGTATAAAAACTATTCATTGTAGGCTGCGGGTTCAACATGTCTGATCTAATTTAATCAAACAATTATAGTTTTTATTCATCAAGAGTTCATTGTTATATTGATTACAAATGAAAATTAATCAGCAGTTACTTTACTTAAAGCTATAATTGCAACTATTCTACCTGTTTCCATCTGCTATAAAAATACATAAATATTATTCTTATTATTAAATCAATATAAAAAGTATTATTTCTTTCTTTTTGAGTCAATTCTTTTTATTGTACCACCGTGAGTAAGGAGTTTGCTAAAATTTAACTCTAGGAGACTTTTCTTTAACTCTGGAAGAGCTTACATGCAATAGATACATATTAATATTTAGACTTAAAAGTTATCTTTTCTCTTGGTAGGAGTTAAAAAATAAAAATAGAGAGATGAAAAGCAAGATATTCTATCTACAATCTTCTTGGATACGGAGATAGTAAATTACATTGTCTTATCCAAAAGAATTTTCTTAAAACTTTGAGCGTGTTTAAAAACATATGATAATGAGGAGTATAATAAAATAAGGTTATAAAATGCTGTAAAAAGTAATATATGGTATACATTTTGGATTCTCTAAGGTAATACAGTGTGTTTAATACTTGCATCTTTAAGCTATGTTTTCCACCAATAAATATTAAATAAAATGGTGGATGTAACAGAATGCTTTTTAATTTCTTTAATTCATATATTGTCTAGCTTTAAAAATTATCTTTATATTTAAATTATAATGACTCCCTAATCTCTCTTATTCCACAATTTTCTTAGAGATTATTTCCTCCCATATTATATACATTTCTCAGTTCTTTATTTCCAAGATTAGTGTAACAGATACTACATATATCACATATTGAATTTTATAAAATATTTTCGTATATGTTTTGTTCTAATATTCAAAGAATATTTTTTTCTCAAAACTACCTTAAGAAATACCCACACATCACAACTTGAAAATTTTAATTATATAGTTAAAACTCTCTTTTGATATTTCGTTAGTTAAAATAACCTTGAAATTAAAAGGAGTTTCATTAGAAATAACAATGCTTATCTTGATCTATTCACATTTCCCAAATATTATTTTGTAACTCAAATAATTTTTAAATTTAATAGCACATTTCAATAACAAAGAACACTGTGTTCTACAACACATAATAATTACCTAGTAATGTGATATTTAAGGAAACGAAGTAATTAGATTGCAAGAAAGTGAAATCCTGTTTGTTTTACTCGTGACTTTTTTCAACTGATTTTGAAGCATATTTTCAGATCTCTTATTGTGTTATTTGACTAAATTTTCACGTTTTTTTATCTGATTTCTAATATTCGGAAAACATATTTGTAAAACAAATCTTCGAAAGTATAAGTGTTACAAAATAATGTTCTTGAAATTATTTTGTCAACTACACCAGCAATTCTCGAATTGTGGGGCACGCCCCACTAAAGGCATCATAACCCTACATAAGGGGTGAAAGAATATCGAAAATAAAAGATTAGTTTAAAAAATATCTAAAATTTGCTGAAAAGAAGCAAAACGAAATATATTCTGACGTAATAAAAAAATAAAAAGCACATTGCATGTTTATTACAATGTGTTCCATTTTATAAATAAGAAAGGGTAAGTGTATAGTAATACTTATACTATTACTTAAAAGTAACTTATTTAAAATATCTATTACATAAAAGTAATTTACTTAAAAGTGACGTATTAAGAGTTTCATGCGTTATTGTAAGGTTTATAATTAAGGTTTTATTGAGCTTTAGCGTCAAAGTACATTTTTATTGCATTCAATACACTGTCATAGTATGGGGAGGGGGCGATGGAGACTATATATGATTAAAAATTGGATAACAAATATTGAAAATTTGAAAAGCACTGATCTACACCAATGATGGTAAATTCATATTTGCATACCCTCAAATTAGGATTGATCCTTAATCCTAAGTACAGGATTTTCCCTAAGACACTGTTATTTTCTCTTAAATGTATTTAATATTTAAATACATTTGCTTATTCCCTCTAGGATGCAATATCATACTTTGAACGCAATTCTTTTCAATTTAATATAAGCATGCTTTATGTATAAACAATTATATAAAATCTGGAAGAGTAATATTTTTAAAATCTTTTTACTCTTTTCTCCTTTTTGAATTAATTAAAAGGTTCCCCTTTGATTCATTTTGTTTATTTCAACAAAAATTATTTCTTACTAATCATTTAAAAAATTGCTTTTAGTTTATCCTTTCAAAACAGAAGTATTCGTTTAAAGTAAGAAAACGCTATGATTGTAAAATTAGAATTATTGAGTTAAAAAAACTAGTATAAAAACATAGTAAAATATTTAAGTACACTGTTTAATCTTTAAGTTATTAAAGGACATAGAGAATATCTAATTTTCAAAACAGGAGTGCTTCTAAGAGTTGAATTTTATATTAAATTATGTTAACATTCATTGTTACATGCAATTCCTGAAAAGGAACATCAGAATAAAATCAGATTTTAATATTTAAACGTAAAAGGTTATTTAATCATAGTTTGGTGCAAAATTGCAAGATCTTAAAATAAAATTTATAACTTAATAATTTTTCTTTTTACGTAATTTTCTACAATGTTAAAAAAAATAACTTGTAAGAAGTTATTATCTTCATTGCTCGTAATATTTTTAAAGACACTAATAAATTTCCTTTTGAACTCTTAAAAATTCTATTTCATATTTAACTAATAAAAAAGTTTCATATTTAATTTATAGAAATATATTGAATTATTCTGAATTTAGTCCACTTGCAAAAAAATTCGAGACAACTAAAACAAAATGAGTTGAAGACAGAAAAAAAGCTACACAATTCTTCAGAAAAGAAATTCGGTTCCATTTTTTTAAAAAAATAAATGCTTTTTTTAACATTCAATTTATAAAAATTTTATGTCTTAATTGAATTTCCTTAAAGATATAATAAAAGTTTCAGCTAAGAGAAAGCTAAAAATACTTTTGTTTCTTAAGAATTTTCTTTGAAAGAAAGAGAAAGAAAAAGGGGACATCATCAAAAAGAAGCAGGTTTAACAAAAAATAACAAAAAAGCTCCAAAAAAATTTTTCGATCGTTTTATTTTAATCTCTCTTACTACAAAATGTTTTCAAAATTAATCAGTCAATTTTAAAAATCAATTTAAATACATTGTTTTTAATTTAAAGAATTCTTATTACTTTCTGTTATGAAATATTAGATTATTATTTTCGTAAATATTATTTAAGTTATTTTAGGATATGTATTTCTCTTAAAATAAGTTTTAGCAAATCATTAAATAAAAAAAAAATTCTCGTTAAAAAAGAAGCTGGTTTATCTATTTAATGAATTAGTAAAAAGGCAAAGAAAAATCAGTGACTATTCTTAAAAGTTTTATAAATATGTAAATAACTGAATTATTGTGAAATCAGTGCAAGGTTTAAACTATGCATAACAAAATTCTTAAATTTGCTGAAAAGAAAAGGAAACATTTTTTAAGACCTGAAAGTAGAGAATGCATAGGTCTTTACCTGAAAATACTTAAGAATGAAGAGAGTTACAGTTATGCAAATGAGGCCACGGTATATTAAAGATACTAGGTCCGAAATTTAAAAGATGGGCATTGTAAATCGAAAAGGGACAGAGCAAAATTTCCAATTAGAAAGTTTCAAAGTTTCAATTAGTTAGCATGACTAATTCTCACGGGTGGGATGAATTATAACTCGTATACCCAAAAATGTCCGAAATGAATGCGCTCTATTTTGGAAGGAATAGTCACAAGTGTGATGAAATACGCACAATTTATTTCACAAAATACATACTTAGGTCAGTACAGTTTGATGACATCACACAAAAGAAAAAGAAAGGTAACCTTTTACACAATGGTGACAAGTTAATGTCGGACATGGTCGAAGATTCACCTTTGCTTACGATACACATTTGTATACGGCACTGTTTCAACGTACCGCATTACTAAGCCGACACAATATCCTCTACTGGAAGATGCAAAATCCCTCGTTGGGATTACTCACCAGATACCAGGTGCGCTGGTCCATTAACATGTGGTGCGGTAACTGGAAAGACTGCTTACTGGAACCTGAGTTGTTCAAAGGCGCGTTAAACGGACAGATTTAACTCGAAATATTACAAGGTGTCATACCTGCTTTGTAGATAATACTCCCAGTCCGCATTACGTTCCTTGTGATTCCAACATGGTAGTACCTCTGCACATCTGACACCTGGAATTCGAAGCTTTCCCATAGTTTATTTTGGATAATAAATTATTAGGCATGGTAGTAGTGTTGAAGGGCCTCTACGATTAGTGGATAGATTTTTCCCTGAGGGATTACATAAAATATCAGTTTTGCGAAACTTCACATGGTTACTTGTATTAGTGTATACCTTCTAATGAGAAATGTGTATGCAGAATTACTCGTACGAATGCAAATGTGTATCGTGAGCAATGACGAAATTTTCGAACATACTCGACATTAACTTGTAATCACTATGTGACAGGTTGCCTTTGTGTTTCTTTTATGTGGTTTAATCCAACTGTATTAATCTAAGTACGTATTTTGGGTAATAAATTGTTTGTATTTTATCATACATATGGGGCTATTGATTTCAAACATTTACGCAAAAAAAAAAAAAAAAAAGCGTATTGATTTCGAACATTTTTGGGTATACTGGTGACAATTTATCCTACTCATGAGAACCAAATGTAGTTCATACTAATTCATTGATACTTTAAAAGTTTCTAATTGGGAATTTTACTTTTCCTTTTCGAATTGCAATATTTTCTTACAAATTTCCCCACTAGGGAAGCAGCTTTCATTTGCATGAGGTGAGGCATAGTCGCTTTACTATACCATGGCCTCACTTTCATAGCTGTAGTACTCTTCCTTCGTAAGTATTTTCAGGTTAAAAATACTTTCTTATGCTCTCTGTGAATATCATTTTATACAGTTTAAAATAACTATTTAATTAAATTTGTTTCGTGAAATTTGACTCCATATTTATTTCGTCTCTCTTTCATTTTAAATTTCTTATAGAAACCATTAATATACATTTTAGGCTTACTAAACACGTGAACTAATTTAACGATCTTTAAAATATATTGCTTTAAAATTTTAAAAGGAAACAATAACATTTATAAAACTGAATTTATATAAAAAAACGTTTCTTTAAAGAAATTAATCTAAACATTCCGCGAGTCGAAATATGTTAGAATGAAATGATAAATTGTTTCCTAAAATCATTCTAGTTTTATTTCAATGGTGATATCCTGTGTAAATTGAAATTATTTGATAATTCATGTACATTATCATTTGCATTAGATCACTAATTACGAATTTCATAATTTAAACCATGATTTATTAATGAGAATCTACATCATTAGAATTTATTCTCTTTATTTCAAACTCTATCAATGTGACAAATGCATAAAAATTATTTTCTGAGTATTAAAATACATGCGTTCTTCTTTCCACATTAAATGAGTGGGAGGCTATTTTACAAGAAAAAAATTAATTATGATGAATTAGATCATTTATTTAATTACGTGTAATTCCAGTGCATTAGTATTTTGATATGCACAATTATATTTTTAAGATTTATCAAACTAGAGCAAAAAAGCATTAATTATAAGTGATGATAAATAGTTACAAAGAGAATATTTATTAGATTATATTACAATTTTACTAACATACTAGTTGTAAGAATATGAAGATCATCATGATGTAAAACAGGACAAAAAAGACGCTTATTTTGATCAATTTTGTAAAATTCTTACAAAAACTAGAAATTCGATTTTTTTACTAATGAAAAGCAGCTAAAAGACTTTTTACATTTGTCATTTTCCAATTATTAACTTAACAGGTCTTCTACCAAATATATATTTTTAAAGAATATAATACTGGATATTTCACTTACAGATTTTTTAACATAAGATGAAAAGTCGTATAATAATATTTTATAACATGTTTTGTTATAAAGGTGACAAAATTATAATTAAAAATAAGCCTGCTTAATATCAAACAAATTTTATTTAAACCTATCAACTTTCAGATAATAAAAAGCTCAGAAAGACTAGCTTAACCACAAACCAGTTCAGTGCAATATGAGATAAATTAACATTTTGTTTTGAATTCTTGAAAAAAAACTTTAAAAATGGAAACAATTAGTTTATGTTTAAAAGTAGCTTTAAATAGCAGGTTTCTTCATTTATTCGAACAGTCTTATTTCAAAACATACCCTCCTTTCTCTCTGCATCGATATAAAAAAACTTATTTTAGTTCAAACTTCCTCTCTCTTTCTTAAATTTTCATTTAACTTATAGAATGGCAAATATGAGACAAAGATAAGAAAATCAATATTTTCTAATTAGTAAATAAAGTTTTTGAAGCTTTGAAAACTCATATTTGCATAAAAGCAGACATTACATTTTTTTGCTTAGTATACTAGTCTACTTTCTCCTACTAAAAATACTAATAACAAATAACTTTAAGCAGAAACAAAACAAAAAAAGACGAAAGAAAAGCAATAAATAAAAAACGATAAAACTATATTTTGCTTCAAAATTTGACTTTTGTATAATTATCTAAAATCTGAATTTAAAGAATTATTAAAGTACTATTTTAGTATAGTTCCTTAGATTTACGCTTAGAAAAATTGGTTGATAAAAAGAAGTAATTTTTTCACTTACTTATTAAATTATAATAGTTTTTCCAATTTAAGATTTTTTGTAAAAAATTAAGGAGTAATAAGCATAGTTATTTTTTACAAATTGAACATATGTGTGGAAATTTATGTGCTTAGTATTAACAGGTTTGCAAATTTTTTTTTTACAGTTTCACCTTTCCTTTACAGAAAAAAAGGGTGATTCATAAAGAAGTATACGTATTCCAGATGCTGTAAAACAGTAACAGTTGAAGGACAGGCACCACCTAAGCTAACCATAAGGTAGATGCACTCTTAAAATTTGTGTTAAACTTTTCAGGAAGTTATGTAAGCAGTAGAAAGCGTGTCAGGTGGCCAGCCAATCGAAATGGTGAAGTCTGCAGTGGAGAAGGCTTTTTGTGGTATTGAATGGAATCCGCAACTTCTGTGCAACATCATTTTTGATCGCGATTCGATTAAGAATACCCAACTAGAAAATCTATCTAACAATGGTATGAAAAATTTAAGGATATGGACTTTTGTGCAAAAATCCTGCATGAAGCTGAAACAGCATATCGCAGTCACTATCAATGAATACCTTAACACGAGTTTGGGTGGAAATGGAGTAACGGCTTGATGTGTGTCGCGTGACTAAGGAATCACACATGAAATATCTGTGACTGTCTCCAATAAAATTCGAAACAGTCCCATACAATTCAGTTAGTGGTGATAAATAAAAGTTTACATTGTTCTTGATTTATAGTGCATTGAAACTGTATACTTCTTTATGAATCAGCCTTTATTATATGTGTGTTAGAAGTTATTTTCTACACAGTAGTAACTGGTAATTCTTAAATCCTTCTTATAAGGAGCAAATGGAATTATATTGATTTATTTAACTTTTTCATGATATTCTGTAATCAAGACATAAAAATTCATATTAACAATTTATATAAAATTCATTGGACTATCCATAACTCTAAAATAAAAATTTCCCCTGCTATGTATATGTAAAGTAAGACAATGTTGAAAGTAATTGGTTGATTATCACATTTTTTTAAAGAGTTTATACTGGTAGAAAATGGATTCTTTTTAACGGTTATTCTCAATGCTGTTTTCAATTAGAGAAATGTAGTTAAATGTTTCTTTAACAAAAAATATTATTCTTTTTCGAGTTTAATATTAATAATTGAATAAAATTAATATTAAAAAAATTCTGCCATAGGGGATTTTATTTCGTTTTATCTACGATATACAATCATGTATTTTTTCTATCGAATTCATATAAATAAGACTTTAACAAGGAAACTAAAATAGCAAAGCGTAATGAGTAGAAGATAAAAAAAAAATGTTATAACATCGAGAGAAGGGAAAGCCAACTCGGAAAAAAATTAGATTTCCATCCTACTATAATTATCTCAAGAACATAATCAACAAAAAATAGAAAATTCCCAATAGTGATGTCATCGAACGTATGGCTGCTTAACTTAATAAAATACTTTTTGCTCTTTTCTTAAGAGATGAATTAAGTTTCAAAAATTAAAACTGTTTAAAAGGATGCTGGGAGAAACACATGCTCAACATTCATCTGATTAAACACACATAAAGTTAATTTTTAAAGAGCTAAGTAAATAATGACATGCAGAAGATGAGGTGAAATATCTTGTAAACTCTGTTAAAATTTTTTTCCATCATTCTCTATTTCGGTATCTTATTGTCAATCTTTTTTTTTCTGGGATTATTTTAAATTTGTGTAATGAAAATAGGAACCATAAAGTAACACCAATTTGTCGTAAATAAATGTAACAATTTACTTTACTTACATTTATAGTTTATTTTCCTGTAAGAACTTTTGAAAGTCAGTAGATTTAAAAGAGTCGGTTCGGAATTGGAGAGGGACTTTTTGCTCGGCTTCTTGATCTCCAGAAATTGACCAATTATTCCGCTATTCAAACTTTTGTGCTTTCGAGGGCAACCACCCCTCAGGACCGAGGGTCTTCTAAATCAGCATGAATTGACGAAATCTTCGCTATCCAAGTTTTGAGTTGGTGGACGGAGTCACGTTCAAGAACCGACGGATGAATTTTGATAGCAAAAAACTGTGGCAATTATTGGCCTACGAAGTTCGGAGGCTGCGGCACAACGGCTGGGAATATCTTGAGTGATCTTTGAAAGATAATTTTTCAACAGCAAAAGACTGAGTTCTCTAATAGAAATAATCTTGAAATTATAGTTAGTAATTATTTAATCTAGAAATAAAATGTCTTAACAATTAGCTGCGTGACCGTTAACACTACCCTATCATGTCATTACAGTATGCCTATTTCAAGAACTACTCAATTTCCTCAAGTCTAATATTTAGAAAGATAATAGAATCTCATATATTTCTTTATCGTTACAGGAAAATACCTCATAATAAAGAGTTTTAAATAATTAAATTTGTTTTTTTTATCACTCAAGTACCAAAACTTAGATTACTCTCAAAGATCTTGAAGTATTTACTTAGAAATCGTGTTTGTCAAACTATATATATGACATTCCTTTTTTCCCCTTTCTATATTACAATTTTAAATGAAACCCTAATTCTTCGAACCGCTTGTATTTGAAGAATATTTTGATTCTCAATAATTTTAATGATCTAGTTTTAAGCATTGACTTTTAAGAACAGACTGTTAAAATACTTTTTTCCAGACAAGTAGAAGGTGTTAATTCATAATGTGTGTGTGTGATTTATAAAATAAATCATATTATAAATAAAAAATTTAAACGATTTCAAATTGTTTACAGTCAGCTTGTCCAAGGTATTAATTTTTAATTTGAATCTAAATGGGAGGTTTAATTGGATTTACATATTGAAGAAAGGACACTTGAGTAATTTCACGAGTTTGCTTTAAATTTATGAAAGAAAAATGGTGATCTCAAAAATTTAGACAATATGTACCATTATATATTTAATTTATGATATAATTTGGATAACTATTTATTTAATTTCTATTCTATCAATTAATCTATTTGTTTTTAAATCAAATTTCATTCCATTAAACTTCTAGTTATCATATTTTCTTAAAAATCACTTAAGATTACACTAAATATTTTACGTTTTAAAATTTATAAATTACTCATAAATTAGACATATTTCAGAGCCATATATCACATAAAGTTAATTGAGCTTTGGAATATCAAGAAAATTGTTTATCTGCTTAAATAGGAAGCATAATTTTAAATTCAGCTTTAAAACAACAAACAATTTACTTTGATATCATTATGCATGTAATCAAGTAATTTTTAAGCAATAATTGTGAAATAAGCTAAATATCTTCAAATGAAATGTTTAGGCTAAATTCTTGTTCATATCATGATTTTAATCATTATACATTCTCAAAATAAGGCATTAGCAGGGTGTACTTTTGCAGTTTATATAAATGCATGGCATCTTTTGGTGATTGTTTTGTCATCGTCTAATCAGATTTAAATGCTTATAAAACCTACTCCTTTTGAAAACAACCTTTAACCATCATTGTCTAAAAAAGGTTTCTACTAAGGAATATTTAATGGTACGAAATTATACTTTTAAAACGTCTCATTTTATGACAGGAAAAATTATTAACTTTTTTGATATTTTCATTTATTAAGATGAATATATTAATTTTTAAATTTCGAATATTTGGTACTTGCGTTTTATACCATTGAATAATTCATCAAATAAAAAGATGTTGATAAGTGTCGCAATGGACAGCCAGTAGTGGAATACTGTTCATACCTGTGTACAAATACAATAATGTTGTTCGTGCATACGATGGTCGCATTATGCGAAGTCTTTCGGTTTTACAATGTTTTATGATTCGGCAAAATTTGTCTCAATGGTGTGTGTATACACACACACACACACACACACACACACACACACACACACACACACAACACACACACACAACACACACACACAACACACACACACACAAACACACACAAAACAAAAACAACACATATAATATATATAATTACTTTACTATGTTTTAAATAATTAATTAATTTATAGAATAAATTAATTATATAATGAAAATCTTTTAAATAATCAATTTTTCATAGCATTCCATCTTTTATTTTAATTTTGTAGGCAAAATTATATAGTTCTACTTACACTGTATGACAGCAAAAGTGCAACACGAACTTTGGTGTAAAAATTATAGATATTTGGCAAGCAAAAAGAGGTACAGTCTCGAGCAAAAAATGATACTTACATATACTTCAACATAATAAAACAGTACAACACCAAGCTACGGACGACTTGTAGACCCATAAAAGGGGCAGACAGAAACAACAATGTGTAGTGTATTATAATCATTCAGCAAGACATCAGGGCCTGAGAGATGGATGACCATTCATTTTCCAACATTTTCCACTGTTCGTCTTCTAAGGATGGTAATCGCAGCACACTCAAATGATGACCATTCATGATTCAGATGTGCTTGATGATTAAGAAATCGCGGATCATCTTTGGCCGGGAAAGTATCTGGGTACGAGTACTTTGAAAGCCTTATTGGTTGTTAAGTGTCGCATATGGTACAAAGTTATTTTACTGGAAGATAGCATTGAGTATGCCTGAAGAGAAAAATAGAGTTGCTAAACACGCATGCACTTCAAATGTCGTATGATCGTTGTAGTGTCACAAATAGGAAACAATAGTGACGGGTTGTCATTAGCGATGGCACCTTAATGCCCAATACCACATTGTTCCCTAGTGTGGCGTTTAATAGTAGGTCAGATTGAATCTGTTACATCGATGGCAAATTTTGTACAATTTAAACAAAAGCATGACTCAACGAAAAACACAATTCTAAAGCTTTCCATCAAATTCGTGGATACATCCCAACGCTATTATAATTTAAAGTGTCAGTGCTTTTTTGAGTCAATGACGGTCTTTCTAATGAATGCCATTTGTGAAAGCAGCTGATGCATAATGGACAGATAATTATCTTAATTAATATGTTTTTAGATGTGATGTACAAGATTAAATAGCTGAAAGGAAATTAATGAGTTGCTGTGTGACGGATGCATCGTTTAAAATGTGATCATACCTTTATAGTTGAACTGATACTTATCGAGCATAGTCCACTATCTTCTTTCGCCATCTTCTCTAAAGAACGCAAGCAGATGATTTTATACTGAGATACAACACATAGTATGATCTGCCCATTTGAGATCCTCAGAAGGCTCATCTTCTTTAGATGAGTACGGGAGTCACAGTCCCGAGGTGCCCTGGTGATTTTTTTCTTTCCCCAAAGGGGTTTACTGTATTTGGTAAACATGGTTTTCCCGAACCCGGGTACCCATAGCGATTCTTCTCTATTTTCTACCCTCCCTTTTTCATTCACTTCATCCTTTCTTTCTTTTCCCGTCTACATAATTGTTTTCCATATATAATGACAATTTATGAACTGATTTATTTAGATTAGATTACCTATTATTCGATTAATAACATATATTGGAGTTTCGTTTTGAAATGAAATAATTTCGTTTCATATTTTATCTTTTTCTCCTTATTTTTTCTAAATTTGTATTACTTCTTTATGTTCTTACTAACACCTTTAGTTTGCCAATCCGCATGTTTGCCGTGTGTAGCGTCCCGTGAGGAGGAAAATGGTATCATGGATTTTCATTTTTAAATTGATATCTTAACTGTTCTTACTGGGATCATATTCTTGTAAAACATTTTAAGATATGTTTTTAATTTTTAACAAATGTTTGGCGCAGTATAGTCAAAACTGGCTCTTGCGCCAAAAACACCCACATTCACTGCCCATTTGAGTCTGATCATATAACTCGATATGAATTCATCATTTTGATGAAAATGCTTCGAATAGTATCTCTGTGTTTTGAAGTTTTCTCTGCAACTACAAATATCACCAACGATTGGTTATATTTTCCAAAAATATAACGAAACTGTTGTAGAATCTACCGGTTATATATCTTATGTTTTATTAGCGAAATGTAGGTTAACTTCGCTGTATTATTAGATCGGTGAATTGATTTACAATTGTATCTGTTCAGAACACTCTTCGGTCCTGTTCTTTCACTACTACACAGTGTATAGGTCATTTGTGATTAAATAAGTTTTTTAATAACAATTTCATTTGTATTGAAATAAAAAATATAAGATAAAAATAATTAGAAATGATCGAGACATTCTTTTGGGCCTTTCTTCATGTGTTGCATGTTATTTAAGTATCTTTTAAGTGCAATGTATTTTCTCTATATCTCAGAAATGCAAATAATACTATTTCAATATATTTTTTATAAATGACATAACTATTTACAATAAGTTTTGTTTTCCCAATTTTACTTAAATTTTTATACTTTTGCAAAAAGTTTTTAAGTACTATAATTATAAGCATTTACGTTTGCATTTAACATATATGTGTATATACATTCATATTTACACAAATAACACTTACATAACACTTCAAAAAATCATTAAATATTTCTAAAGCTTAGATGTGATGAACTTCTAAACCCTGAAAGAATACTTTACCTTTAAATTAATTTATGTTTCAAAAAGATAATATTTTTCAAAGGATATCTAGTTTATTTATTATTACTTTTTTATGTATTCGAATGTTTTTGTTTCTTAAGGATTATTATCTTACAGAGACCTATACCTGGATACTTTAAGAATGAATTATTTTTATAAGAATGAATTTTCTTTCTTCCCGCTAAAAAAGTGGTGGAAAAACATCTTAATCATGTCAAGAAAAAAATTAAGCTCCTCAAAATCTTCCTCGTCCTTTTCTTTTTCGAAGCGAGATTATTGTATCTGAATGTGATTAATTAGTTACTTTGCGTCACTTTTTAAAAGGTTATACTGTGATGCAAATATATGTGAGGTTTAAAATGCTGAAAGAAAGGCACTTCACATATTTTTCATTCTAGCTTACTTGAATTATACATTTGTGTGTGCATATATATAAATGTTTGTTTAAATGTTTATAATGCAATGTGTTAAAATCCATTAGCTATAACAAAAAGGAATTTATTCCAATCATTACATATTTTTTTTACCTAATGATGGGAGTTTTAAGTCTTAACAACATTCGAAACAAATGTATCAAGATATATATCAAAGCTGTTAAAAAATATTTTATTATAGTATTGTTAAATGATTGTACTTCATTTTCACGCTTTAAATATGCTTGTAAATTTTGTACAATTTGTTATGTAAATGAAATAAAATATACTGTTGAGCTTGGATAGTTTCCTTCTCAAAATAAAAGCAATACATATTTATATTCTCCAAAAAATTGAAGTACCTTAAAGACAAGCTCATTACAGTTTTTCATTATTTCTTAAAATATTCCTACAGGGATAACTACTGGCTCCTTTTTCAGTATGTACAAGATTTAACACATTATTTTTTTATAAAAACTTTTCTCTTTCGGATACAATGATTTATAAATCTTTCGCTTCTTACAAACTATCCAAAACTAAGTTAAAAATTTTAAACTTATCTCGCTATTCTTTCCTAAAAGTTTCTTCTCTTAAACTGGGGAAGGACAAAAAACGTTAAATGCATGCTAAGTTTTACAGTTTTAAGGCACCAAGGAATTATGCTATTTAAATTTTTTGTTTGAATTGTTATGTGTGAACTATCTATGTGAAGCAGAATTTGTGTGCGTGTGCATGCTGACTCATGTGTATATCGGTGTGTGGGGATGTGTGCATCTGAGGGTGATGGTGTGTCATGGATGCCCTTTACTTACCGGGAATGGCATGGGTCTTAAATAATTCATAAGGTAGCTATTTTTGATTTGACTGTGGATTTCAACCTCGGATATATTAATTTAGATGATCGTACTGTGGTAATTTGCGATCACTTCGTCAACTAAAAGTATTTAGTTTTTAGGAAATCCATTTCGTTGTCTACCAGTCTGACCAATCTGATAATAATTCTTAGATCTTGGATTATGTGGATAAAGTAAATATACTAATACTTAAAACTATTGTTTATTTAACTAAATTTTTTTTCCGGATTCGGATTTTTTATCAGCTATTTAATTGAATCAGAAATTTGAAGAAGGAAATGAACCCTTAAACTGTTTGACAGAGAATATTTTTAAGCCCTCTAGCAACTTTTGTTATTTACTATTTTTCTTAATAAAACTTTCACGTGCGAGATTCTTATATTAATATTTATTTATATTTATGTAATAATAATATAAACTTTCATAAACTAGAAATTGGTTATACAAATAAAATCTCACAAATACAATAATTAATAGTTTCACGTACGTAATCGTTACTTCAGCAGCAATTGAATTTAAAAGTTTATATATATATATAGTTTATATATATATATATAGATTCTAAACTTCAATCATTGCATACACATATCAATATTTAGAAACATAATTTTAAATTTCTTGATGAGAAATAATAATTTAACTACACATAATATTGATAAGTTCAAGAACATTCAGAAATTTTTATTTAATTACATGCAGAGTGATTATCCCATCAACTTCTTGAAATCATACATAGATCAAAATATTTCTTAAAAATCTTTTTAAACTCATAAAAATTGGCAACTTGCGACAGATTCCACGATAGGTTTTGCGAAATGCACAGATCCACCACACAACATTACGTCCACAAAGTCAGCTTGTTAGTGGTCCAGCTGTGAAGAATATGTTTATTCCACACACAGGTTGCATTTTGATACACACACATACCAGCGTTTACACGACTATACTTTAAAATTATTAGTGACCAACCAAAATTTCTATGACCAATCAAAAAACTTTTTGAATGCAATCTGGCTTGCATCTAATATTACATATTTAAACTCGAAAGTAAGAATATTGATCTTTTGGGTTATAGCGTGGCATTAGTGGGAGTGATGAATAATGTAGGAGTTATGATTGATGTAGGAGAAATGAAAAATTGTTGAGAAATTGGAATACCGTTCATCGATTTCATTTATTAATAGGATGATTTGGGGTGAGTTTTTTTTTTATGATTTATGTAATCTGTTTTGGTGTTGTTAAGTATTTAATTTTTGAATATACTACACTCTTGTTTTGAATTTTCAAACTTTTAAGGTTTTTTCATTCTATACAACCATTTCAAGGATCGGTGCATATTCTTTGATTTTTTTATGGTTGTTTATTATGCACTAAGTTGTTTTAGCATTTTAACATTTTTATGTTATATCTTTCAGAATGCAATGGTGAATAGTTTAATTTTTTTAGGTATTGAAAAGAGAAATATTTTTTTAATTTTAAATTTTTAAAAGAAAAGTTTTTTTTAAAATTTTTAAATTTTTGAGAATTTGGATATATTCAGATTAGTTTACCAAGTTGCAATAGGGGAAGGTTGGCGCCATCAAACTAGTTTAACCCCACTTATCGGTCCTAAGTCCGAGGTTGCACTTGGATATTTTATAATTTTTATCTTATACAATTTTAATTTCGCTTGAAAATGTTGATCTTCATTATTTTTATTCGCCATTGAAATTTTGAAATGTGATGTCGTAATCTAGAATTAATATGATTTCGAATATTTGCTTGATTGTATTTGTGTGAGGTATTTTAAATACATTTAATATATATATATATATATATATATATATATATATATATATATATATCTTAGTAGCAACGTTAGAGAAATAGTAGATTCAGAGTTTCAATTTATTAGTTTTCAAACGCATTTGAGTCAATAGAGGAGCATTAAGTTTAGTAATTATTTTTTAAATATGAATTTTTTATGAGATTTTTAATGTACAAAATCTTTAATTGCAACCTTTTTCTTTATCTTTAACAATTTTGACTTTAGTGCTAAAAGTGATAAATTTCATAAAAATTATTACAATTTTATTTTGAATAAAGAATTTTCCTCTGAGTATACGATAAAGTTGAAAGTAAAAAATCGAGGTGGTAATAGCCTCTGCAAAATAATGGTAATGTGACAAATTTGTTTATTATATACTAAGTAAATTCTTATGTATTCAAGTTTGTTATAATTTTTTTTTCTTAAAAATAATTATTTCTTTCTTCTAAATACTTCTCTCTACAAATTTCGTTACTAACTACATTTGAAAATTATTTACCAAAACATCTGGGGGATTTCTTTGAAATACAAAGGAAGATATTAAAATTTCTGTCTGCCTCACAAAATTTATCTAATTTTGCAAGGAGCAAGGAAATATATTTGATACACTATTTACTATTTTATATCTTTATCATTTTTATTACTAGTTACCTGGTGTATGCATAAGCCTTTTCCAGTTTAACTAAGAAATAGTTTTGAGCGAAAAGTACACAGCGCATTAATTTGACACATACGTCATTTTGTTCGTCTGACATTAAACTACAAACACACAAAAGTAGAGAGTGCCAAAAACTACCGTCTTTGTTTTACCGTTCAGTGATCATGTCGAATTTTGTGCCTGAAAAAGAACATTTGCGGCAAACGCATTGCTTTTCTTATTGAATCAAAAGAAAAAGGTTGTTGAAAGTCATTGCTTGCTGGTAGATACATACGGTGAACACGCTCAATCGATTAGAGCATGTGAGGCATTGTTTCGACAATTTAAAAGAGGTGATTTCAATCTGAAAGACAGTGAGTGCTCTGTTAAACCACAAAGTTGCGAAAACGAGCAATTGCAGGAGTTATTGGATGATGACCCAACTGAAACTCAACAGTAATTGGCAAAAGCATTAAATGTGTCTCAAGAAACAATCAGCAGACGTTTACAAGCAATGGGGAAGATCAATAAACATTGTAAATGGGTCCCACTGGATTTGGATGTACGTCAAATGGAAAATTGCAAAGCCACTTGTGAAATGCTGCTTCAACATCACGAAAGAAAATCATTTTCGTATTGAATTGTGTCGGGTGACGAGAAATGGATATATTTTGAAAACGCGAAGCGGAAAAAATCGAGGCTTTCACCTTGTGAAGCCGGTGTTTCAACACCAAGGTCAAATCTCTTCGGCAAGAAGACCATGCTTTGTGTGTGGTGGGACCAGAGTGGTATTGTATATTATGAACTCTTGAAGCTCGGTGAGATCGTTAATGCTCAACATTATCGCCAACAAATATCTAATTTAAACCACGCATTGATCGAAAGACGACCGGAATGGGCCAGAAGACATGGTAAAGGGATTTTGTTAAAAGACAATACGCCGTCTTACACAGTAAAACACCTTGAAATCGCTTGGATGGGACATCCTTCCCCATCCGCCGCATTCTTCAGACCTGGGACCATCTGACTATCCCCTCTTTGCATCAATGGTTCCCGCATTCGCAGAGCAGTATTTCAGCAATTTAGAAGCCTGGAAATGGCTTGACGAATGATTTGCTGCAAAAGACAAGCAATTTTTATGACATGGTTTTCATAAATTACCTGAAAGATGGGCAGAATGTGTAGAAGTCGGTCAATATTTTAAATGAAAAAAGAATTACTTTCCCTTGAAAATTATGTGTTTTCCTTACCAAAAAAATCGGAAAAAAACTTATGCATACACCTGGTACATGACACACATTTTTAATTTTTAATACTAATACAAACGTTTAAAAATCTAAGAATTCATGAGTCGAAGCTGAATCAAAAATTGAAGAAAAAACATATTTATTTTGTTTTATATAATTATTATTGATATTATTTTAAAAAAACTTGTTTTTAATTTTTTTGAAATTTTGATGTATTTCCGGGATTCCCAGAAACGACAATTACCTTCCCGGGATTTTCCGGAAATTCCTGGAAATGGGAAAACCCGGGAATTCAGAAACCATAGTGTCAGCCAACATGTAAAAATAAATCTGTAAAAGTATTTGTAGACTACAAGTCTTAAAAGCAGACAGGTACGGCAAGTTATTGATTGTTAAAAGAATAGTCTATTTATGTCTTTAAAAGAACTAATGATACTAGTTTATAAAGAGCTTGAATTTAATGTGCTTAAAATGCATTTAGTTTCTTCTAAGGAATCTTTTTCGGTGTGAATAAATATTTTTGAATTATTATTAATTAATTTTTTCCAAACTATATTTATAATATGGTATTTTCATATTAACATACGTATTTTACCTGACATCGTAAAAATAGGGCTAAAGTTATTTATACAGAAGTTTCATTGGGTTCAAAATATTAGACTAATTATTTACTTATGTTGCCTGTTAAACTCTATTAGCTCTTTTAGTTCATTTCATTATAATTGTAATTTTCACGAAACTGTTTTTCGTGAGTGAGTGAATGAATATTGACGTCACTCTATTTAGCTACGTGAGGGCTTTAGGTGACCGACTTCATAACATGGTCGAGTGACGAGGACGACACTTGAGCTGTCAAGCCTCTCACCAAACTTTAACATCACCCCAACGAAGGGATATTTCAGCCCCGACAGATTTATAACGTGCATCAGCCCCTTTAAACGGCTCGTCTAGCGGTACAAGTCTCGAACGCATAATACGCCAGCCACGAATCCGTGATCTTGACCACTAAGCTACTACGGCCTTACTTTTTTTTCGAAACTAATTTTTTTCATTTAAGAAAGATTTCTCAACTACTCATTTCCTTTAAATTATAATTAAAGGCTTCTTTAACTTTTGAAAAAAAAAATCTAGCTGTCGTTATATTTCAAATAGTTATTAACGCAAAATAAGTCTAAGTTAAGACACGTATTAATTATTAGAATTTAATACGAAGTACTAAATATTAATACAAATGAAATATTTTCCAAAAATACACTGGTGTCATATATATAAGTCAGAAATAAAAAGTTTATATTTTTTCAAAATGTTTTGAGAAAGAGACTCAGAATTGCCAGTAGAAAAAAAATTGTAGTTGACATAAAAAAAAACAAGCAATCTTTCAATTCAACAATAAAAAAAATATTTTAAATATCATATTTTTATATCTTCTTCTCTAATGTATTCATTTTAATAGAAAAATATTATAATACTTTGCATTAAACATGTTCGCTGGGAAAAATTTCTTTTTAGCTGCAAGAGAATATAAAAGAATCATAAGTTGTAAGACTAATGATTTAAAAAACTTCATGAATTTAACGTATCCGACTACTTGCGAAAATTTGTTTTTACGAAATGGAGGTATGGTGATTTTTTGTTGTTTTTAGATTTGTTTAATACATTTTATGAAAAATATTCTAAAATTAACATGCGAAAAGACATTATTAACACTAAAATGGGTAAAAATTTACAAAAAATAACAAACGGGGCTCATTCTGTACCACAAGTTTATGAACAGTTTTTCAATTTTTCAATTCTGATGTGTTGCTATGCTATACACAAACAAATTCAGTTAATTATTTTTGAAACCTTTTCAGCAATTGCTATCCCCTTTGAGCATTTTCAAAGAAAACAAACACATTTCGAGTAAAACGCGTTTTAAAGTTTGACATCTTGCTTAAAGTGATGGCATCTGCTTTTACTAAAACAATTGCAGTTTTTGTTCTAGTGAACGGAAAATGATAAACTTGGTATTGTTTAAGGCTGATAAAATGGCATATAAAATACAATCATAAAAAATTGTCAGTTTTTGGCAAAATTCACAATTTTAGGGTAGTTGGATACCTTAATGAAAGACTTAATAAAATATTACATAAAGACTATAACTTGTCTTATAAACCTCAAGCAGAGTCTTTATTATTTATAAAAGAGAAAAGCTGCTCTCTTATTAACTTATGTGAGATCTCCGGAACTATATGGCCAACAGACTTGAAGCTCGGAAGGCATATTTCTTTGCTTGAGTACAGATCTACTAAAAATGGATTCGAGGGAAATCGTCTCCCATTTGAGGTTGTGGTGCGTTACGACACCTGAGCCTGAGTTTTTTACAGAAATACGTTTAATAATTTCTCCCAAACAAATAGGTTGTTTATTCAACATTCCTAGTAGCTTATTTTAAATCCAATTTAAAATCTACTTTAAAGAAATAAGCTTTGTAATTATGAATCGCAATCAAATGCCGAGATAGAAACCTGAGATGGCGTATAACTCAGAACATCCCCCCCCCTCCTCGTGGCCGCGGTAGCCAAGTGGTCTAGGCATCGGATCATGGCTAGCGTGTCATGAGTTCAATCCCAGTACCACTAAAGACCCACCGTGTAGGGGAATACAATGCACGTTAAAACTGTCGAGAGCTCAAACGTCCTCCCGTTGGTGTGGTGTGGTATTTAGCAGAGAGGGGTGCCAGCTCAGGTGTCGTCCGCGTCACTTGATCATGGTTCAAAATTACTCGGACCGTTGCCAAAAGCCCTCGTGTTGCTAAACAGTGCGACTTTAATATTCACTCACTCACTCACTATGTCATACCCACCGTCTAACTTTTTTCAACACTCCTGCTAAACCTTTTTTGGAAAATGGATGATTCCCGGTCTAGCTGACTTTAAGGTCATAATCTTCAAGGGGATCAAGCCTGTCAGCGATTTTTTAATATAGATCTTTGGATACCACTCCCTCGGGTGTGTCACACCCTGCGCGTGAAGTTGAGTTACATTTTTTAATACGTGAGTACACTTTAAAGTATTCCTTATTCTATGGCGTATTACTGTAGTTATGATGAAGAAATGTGATATTTAAGTAATTTAATAAATGGAGTCTAGTATTAATAGATATAGTATTAAATACTTAATTATTTAATACTATATCTATCAAAAATTAAGTATTTAATAGATATAGTGCAACAGTATTTTCGGATGAAAAATTGTCTTCGCAGTTATAATGAGGAAAAGCAAATGAAGAGTATAACAGCAAGTATGATTCCTCCACTGAAATCGATCCAGATTTAGAAAAGGGAAACACTGTTGAAAATAAATGTTTTATATGTAGGGACACACAAAAAAGAGAAGAATGTAATTTTAAAGGATATAACTGGTACACATCTTATCCACTTTCAGATGAACTTTTGAAAAAAAAAAACTATTGCCCAAAAAAATAAGAGAATATACAAAAGAAATTCCAAATTTTTTAAATTTAAAGAATAAAGAAGTTAACTCATGTATGTTTAGTTTGAAAAAGATACAGATTTAAAAAAAAATTAAGATCCAGTGAAAACATCGCACTCACTCACGACGCGATTAAAGGAGTGTATACGCAATGTACTGAATGCCCTTAAAAGAACAGAAAGACTAGATTTACATGTGAAAAAAGTAATAAACATGTTGTACTTCCCACTTTTCTTCCTTTTTAACCTTTGTATACAATTTTACGGTAAAAATACGATGTAAACACCCTTGGGTATGACACACCCTGCGCGAGAACTTTAGTTCGTTTTTTTCAAGTGATACCGGGTAAATTAAAGAAAACAAAAAATTCTCGTTTGTGATTTATTAGACATTTAGGTTGTAAATTTGGCAAATGTGTTTCTTCAGTTTAGTATAGATCCACTAAAATTTGATTTTGAGGAAATAGACTTAAACACTCATAAAAGATTGATACACTTTCATTTCCAAAATTCAAGTCCTATTCTTTTTAATTCAAAACTCAAGAGTTAAAAGAATTATTTTTAAGGCAATCGAAAACGTAACGCTTGGACCTAGATTTAATTGCATAGATCTTAAATAGAAACTTAAATATTTGTACACTGGTGTCCAAAAGTTAAGCATAAATCGTAAAATGCGAAAGACATGGAGCAGATATTCGTAAAAATATTCCAAATTTCTTGCGGATATTAATTGGGTGAAGAAGAAACATTGGGTTTATGCAAAACTTTTCAGTCGACTACGACCTGCTCGAAACAAAGGCGCATGTCGGAATGCGGAGAAACCGATTCACGCAGCATAGGCAGTTCAGACAAGTTTCGTGCAACTGCTGTGCGAAGGAACGTTGTTAACCATCAAACAAGGTGAACGATGACACAAAGGAAATGGACATGTTTATGAAAGGAAGAATCGTTGGAATGCTGGAATCCTCACGATCACAAACCGAAGTGTCTCGAATTCTGATTGTGGATCAGTCTGTGATCTCAAGACTGTGGCAGAGGTTTCAAAGAACGGGAGATGTTACCCGACAACCAGTATCAGGTCGACCAAGAGTCACAACCCCTCGCCAAGACCGATATCTGGTAATAAGTAGCGACGTCAGAGGAGCAGTACAGCCAGAGCACAGGGTTCGGCGTTTACAGTCGCCACAGGATACGAATTTCGAGACAAACTGTTTACAGGAGACTCAATCATGCTGGCCTGTATGCCAGAAGACCAGCAGTTTGCATTCCTCTCACGTCTGCGCATAAACGCGCTCGTTTGAACTGGAGTTTGAAATATCAACATTGGAGTGTGGGAGAGTGGGCCAATGTGATGTTCAGTGACGAGTTCCGGTTTAGTCTGAGTAGTGATTCTCGGCGGGTAACGATATGGAGAGAACGTGGGACACGTTTTGAACCAAGAAACATAATAGAAAGACATCATTTTCCATCAAGGGGAGTAATGGTATGGGCAGGCATCATGAGGGACGGCCGCACAGACCTACATTTCTTTGACACAGGGTCTGTGACTGCTCAAAGATACAGAGACGAGCCTTATATTTGCTTGTTTCGAGGTGCTGTTGGTCCTGACTTCATATTCATGCATTATAATGAACTATGTCACCGAGCGGTGCTGATTGATGACTTCCTTGAAACAGAAAACATCCAGCGCATGTAGTGGCCTGCGAACTCTCCTGATATAAATCCTATCGAGCATGTATGGGATATGCTCGGGAGACAAATTGCTGCCCTTTCCCACCCACCAAGCTCCGTTACAGAACAAGGTATCCGGCTACTTACGACAGCTGTTTTTTTTTAAAAAGGGAGGTATATGGGAATTTTTTTTTTGTGGTTTTAGATTTGTTTAGTACATTTTAAGAAAAATATGCTAAAATTAAGAGGAGAAGTAGAAATTATTATGACTAAAAAATGGAAAAAATAGGTAAAAATTTACAAAAAAACAACATAAACGGGGCCCATTCTGTACCCAAAGTTTATGAACAAATTTTAAATTTTTCAATTCTGATGTTTTACTATATTCATTTTTGAAATAATATTCAGGATAAGAAATGTTTAATTTTTACAAAAACTAGATCACATTATCATAGTTATATGAAATTGCTTAAAAAAGCAGTGATAATATTAACATAAGGGGCAGTAAAATTTGTAATAAAACAGTTTTGATAAATCTGAAGGTTAAAACACTTTTACTTTTATATAGAACATACACAAAAAAATTCAGTTAATTATTTTCAAATTTTTTTTTGGCAATCGCAGTTTCTGATTACGCTGAATTCTTTTAATTGCGTTTTACTCCAAATGATTTTAAAAAAAACTCATTTGGAGTAAAACGCATTTTAAAGAATGTCATCTTGCTTAAAGTAGCGGTAACTACATTTACTAAAACAATTGTAGTTTTTGTTCTAGTGAACGGAAAATAAGAAACTTGGTATTTTTATAATGCTAAAAAAATGGCCTAAAAATAAAATCATAAGAAATGGTCAATTTGTGGCGAAATTCACAATTTTAGGGTAGTCGGATGCCTTAATTATTGCTTTTGTTTAAACTGATAATTAATGAAAAGACATTGTTCATAAACTTAAGACAATCACTTCAGGCAAATGGCAAGTTTTAATTGACATTAAAAGGAATAAAGATATTTTATATCATTAGAAGAATTATTTAAATGTTCCTTTATTCCATTCATCAAGTGTTGTTATTTTCTTTTCTTTTGGCAAATTCATTTTTTGCAACGCGGTTATTGCCGTAACAATTTGTTTCAAATAAATGTAGCATTTATCACTGTTTTGGGGAAAAATATAAAGCATAATAAACCTCTAATGTATTTTTAATAATTCTCTTTTGGGGAAGCGTGTCTGAAATGTTTCTAAAAAATTTAGTCTTTTTTTAAAGATTTTCATTTTATTTGAGTTCTATAAACAGAATCTTAAATGAAATGTTTAATTTTATTTTTGAATTTTTTTCATGAGGAGGAAGGTAAAAAGAGGAAATGTTTTCAGATTCAAACAATAAATTTTTTTTTTCAAATTAAAGTGTTTTATTTCAGGGCTTATTTAATTTAGATTGTAATCTCAAGTACGAGTAGAATACGAAACCTACTTTTGTAACACTTAAATGCTTGTTTCTGGTTATCTAAAACGTGTGATGCTGCCAGAAATTCAACAGATTTGCATTGTACAGAAAAATAAAATGGAATAACTAATTTCTCAATCAGAAAACTAAACATAAGAATGAGATCAAATATATGTGGTGCCGGCCGCTTTTGCCAAGCCTGGATCTGTTCTGGATGGAACGCTTCTGCGTCTGATTGATAGCGCATAACTTGTTGTCGGAACTAGACTGACTTTAGACGCTGGAAGAAGACGCTATGATACGACAAAAAAAACGAGGATCCTTCGTGTCTGTTAGGGATTACAAAAGACGATATAAAATGACGATCTATAATACCTAAATAATTTATAATTATGTTAATCGTGAGCAATTAAATTGAAACTGAAAACGTCTTTATTTTAAAGGCCACCACTAACATCTCCCACATATATATGCATGCAAATTTTAAAATTCTTAAGACAGATTCCTCCATTTTGGACGAGAGTGAGTATTTAGAGTGGGATACCATCTGAGATTTTGATCTCGTCACTTGATTGTATTTCATAATTGGAATGCTAATTGTTTGTATTATGTAGACTTTTAAATTAGGTATACAATAAACAACTAGGAACATTTAATAAATGACCTATTTTCGTGGTAGATTTTCAAAACTTTAAATATATTTCTGCTAGGAAAAAACTGACATTTTTTTTCTTAATTTAAAAGGAAATATTTCAAAATTCATTCATATTGTTTGTTTAAAATCAATATTATCCTCACGTTGGGTTAGTTACACAATTTTTTCCTCCAGATATAATTGAAAAATTATTTTTGTATTTAAAAATATAAAAAATGTTTTAAAGAAAACGTTTTGTGTAAAACTTTCTGATTTTTGTAAATTAAATAATTAATATAGTTTTTCAAGTATACGTAAGTCAAAAAACTATGTAAACCAACTGCGTAGTTGTTACTTTGATTCTCCATTAAGTGTATATTAAAAATATTACAATTATTTAAGGTTTCTTTGTTACATTTTAAAGTGGATTAATTCAAAATCAACTTTCTGTAAAATAAGCAATTGTTTTTTTCTTTAAAAAAATTATTAAAAAATATATAAAGTTTTTTTTAAAAACAATTTCGGAAATGTTTAAAATTTCTTATTTAATCTAAATATATTTTAATCCTCTTGCATTTTTATCTATATCTCATTTCAATATAAAAAAAATTCTTTAAGCTATGATTAAGTGTTAAGAATACAGTAATAGTTAATCCTAACATATATAAATAATATCTCATATTGTATTATTTACCTAAAACTAATGTTAAGCTTGAATTTGATAAACAAGGCAAATTATTCTAATATTTCCATTGAATAAAATTTTTAAGTAAAAAATACAGCTAGAATTCCAAATTATATTACGTATGTAACTATAATTTTGTTTGTTTCTATGTGTGTCTAAAAATATTTGAAATACGACACTTTCACTAGAACTTATTTTATTCATTTAAAAAGATCAAAATCAAATTTCTAGTATTAAATTATATGAAAAAAAAATTGACACTTTTTTTAGTTCATTAATCTAATTAAATCTTGCACAGCTTAGGTATATAACCATCGACCTAATGTATTTCATAAATGTAAAAGAAATCTTAGGTTTTAAGCAAATATAAAATAAAATATATTATTTATATATTTCTGCTTAAGATTCAAAATAAAAGGCAAATCTTTTTCATTACATATTTTTCCGTACAAAATACCTAAGAACTGAAATTTTTAAGTCGTAAAATAAAATAACATAGAGAAAAAAAGGAATAAGTTTAGATCTTAAAAAACCATGACTGAAAATTTCTTTATTATTATTTCAAATATACATATATAAGACTGTAATAACATTTACAGCAAATTTTTAAAACACAAATTTTCAATGAAAAAATTGATTCTCTATCAAAAAAGAGATTTCCTGATAAATTCAAAAATCCCTTCTATTAATTTGACTCGAAAAGTTCTCAAAATTTATTAAAAAATATGTATTAATTATATTTAAGCTTACGTTTCAAGAAGTAAATATTTCTAATAATAAAGGACCAAATATCGTTTAATATTAAATTAAATTCCTCTACGCCCGAATAACACAATCCAATTACTTAAGAGTATTGATCATCTTCATACGTACGTCACACAATAACTTGTTTTTAAAATATGTATCTTTGATTCCTTGCAAGAAATAAAGAAGGACTTTTTATCAAAATTCTAAGCTCTGCATGTCATTTCAAATTCAAATGGTTTGTTATATTTCACGAAAAAGGAATTTTACATTTATTATGTAACATTTTTTTTTGTTGATAATTATTGATCTTTACATCTGTACCGAATTCAAATAATTTTTATGTAGCTATATTCTTAAAAAAAATAACTGTATTTTTTCTTTCAATTATTATGAATGCTTTCAAGGCTTCTTAGTGTAAATTTGTTGAATAAATATTCATTGGTATATAAAAAATATTAATAAATTATTAACTTTAAGGAAAAACATATTCGAACATCACCGAGAGAACTTAATACCAAAAATACTGCATGCTTTAAAGATTTTTTAAATAAAAATTATCTCTATCCCTCTAAATTAAGCTTCTTATAACAAAGTGTATTTCACGCACATCATTGTATTTTAATACTATTGAATTTGAGATATTATTTTATTACAATTATTGATTATTTTGTGATGAAATCAGCTGTGTGGGAAAAAATTACTCTGTTTCGTAGTTGTTCTCAATGAGGGAAATAAATCAAGTGAAATAATTATAGCAGTGTGAGTGTCAATAAGAAGTTTTAAGATTAATTGTTTTTTCATCCCAATTATTAGCTACACGAAGAGCTATTGGAAACAGTTATCATAATTTTCAACTTTGATGAAATGACAAGGATTAAACACACCTTCGAATTTCCTTTCTACACCAACGTAAGTATGATTCCCTACAAATTTTACGTATATCATCTCCTCAAAGCGATTTGACACTGCAGCTGCAACTCACGACCATTACCACGGATGTCTTAAGACTTCATGGGGCCCTGGGCCTCTTTATAAATGTAGACCCCAACTATGAGTCTTACAAGTAGATAGTACAAAGTACATGTTGTCAAATACTCGTACAAACAATAACTCGAAACACATAAATATGCATTATTTACAAACGCAAAAACCAGCTCGACCGACTGAAAGGGGACAACCTTTTGACTGAGGTTTTATGGTAATAGGCCTGGGCCTATACATGAACAACGGTCATGTATATGCACATATCCAGTTGGCACATTGTTCAAAACTTCCAGTTGTTCGTAGAATATAACGGTAAATAACATTTGACAGTTGAAATTATTCTAATCATGATCATATTAAGACTAAGCGGAGAACAAGACGAGGCCCCCATTGGAACCGAGTCCCTGGACCCAGGCCAAGTTGGCCCATGCCTTAAGACGTCCCTGATCACTATCTCTTGGTTATCGTGCTAGCATTAAATTCCTTTAAATTTTCATAAATATTGAAAAAATAGTTCTTAATTTTCTTAACAATCTATTATGTTGCACGAAAACTATTTTTTTTCCAATCGAGGACTTAATCGTGTTTTTCTTACTGCCAAATTCTTACATAAACCGCATTGCCATTAGATATTTTGATAGCTAATATAACCAGTCTTGTTTGTAGAAACATTTGTTTGTGATGCAAATGGGAAAAATCAAAGAAATCGAAAACAGCATTTTTCAACATATTTTACCTTTTTACTATTGAAAATGTAAAAAAAAAAATCTTCTCAAGCAAGGAAAAATAATGCATGAAGATAATTTGTTTATTGAACGCCAGTGTCAAAACAGATTTCTGAACTTTCACATCGTCAGTTTTGATGTTGAGAGATGCACCATGTTCTGAAAGGCCAGTTAAAGCTGATGAAGGCAAAATAAAATCATTGACTGATATAAACCAACGAATAAGAACTTATAAGATCTCCGAGAGATTAAACTTATAAATTCTACTGTTCTGGATCACGTAAATTGCCCTGGTTTGATTTTAAAACTCGTTAATTGTGTTCTCCATGTTCTTATAGAAATAAATTTACTCCAAGGATTGAATATGTAATTTGTTTCTCAGACACCAGAAAAGCGATCTTTTTTGAAGTTAATCATCACTGTAGACGAGAAAAGAAATGTCCACTACAATGTTAAACGCTAAAATATACGCAGCATAGAAGATGAACTGGCTCAAAGCATTTCGAAAACAGATATTCATCACAAAAGATGATGCTAAAGGCTTTCTGTTAGGTGAAATTCCAAGAAGATGCTTGTTTGTTTTTTAGTTTTATTGAATAATATCACCACGCCAACCGGTCTATAAATTGAACAAATTTAATGATATGTTGAAACAGAAAAGGCCAGAGTCCATCAATAAAAATATGGTACAGTGTTCCACCAAGATAATGCGGAACCTCATGCAGGTTTGGTAACACGTCAAAAGCTTATGCAGTTTAAATGGGATGTACTACTACTCCCATCTCACCTGCGGATTATTACTTGTTCTAGTCTCTACAAAGCACTTTAGATGGAAAAACCAATACTTCAAGGGAGGAAGTCAAAAATGATTTAGATCAGTTTTTTGCTGGCAAAGACCAGAAATTTTATTCGGGGGAAGTCATGTTACTGCCAGAAAGAAGGCAAAATGTATTGGATCAAAATGGCGTGGCATGGGTAATTCAATAAAATATTTATACACTATAAGAATTTTGTCTTTAATTTTCTCCAAAAAAATCCACTTTCCGCACAACCCAATGTTATGCCAAAATTAAACTGGTTCATTTAATATATATCTGTAAAAAAAATCTTTTAATTCTGAGGGGAGACATTAACATTTAATGAAGAAAAATTAATCCAAATGGAATCATTTATCAATTTTAAGAAGAATTTATTACAATACAATGTTTTATATTATTTTTTTCAAGAACAAATGCAAAAATTCCTATATTTCATTTACCAGAAAACAAGCTATTAGTTAAATGTAGTGGGCTGCAATGCAATACAGACTTTTATGAGAGATTCAAAAAATTGGAATTTATTTTTCAAAAAAGGCTTAAAAGGAATTCTTTAATTTTCCTTACAATGCCATAGCTCAAAAGTTTTTAAATATTTATTTTAGAATATTCCATCAATATGAAAAGTAGTAATTGAAACTTCTGTTTACAAATATTTATCGAAAGGAAAATTTGAGAAGATTTTGAAGAAAAGAAAATCAATGTTCTCTATTAACTCCCAACAGTTTTTGAAGCTCTTAACTAATTGTTAAAACAATGGAGAATATTTGTTTATTTTTGCATAGGAAAAAATAAATTTTTCTTTGCATTATTTTGAAAATACAGCTGGCAGCTTATGTACAAACCAAAGTAAAGAAAGAGAGAAAAAAACTCTGATATTGACGTATCCCTTTTCTGTAATTAATATGGAACCCAGTACCAAACAAATGTGGTTGGGCAGTTAATTCTTTTATTCTTAAGATAAAAAGTGGAAAAATATGTTTTAATTTTAATTATTTCTAATAGCTTCAAGAAATATAATTATTTCCAACTAAGGCATAATTTATATCTTCTCCGATTCCTTTTACCTATTTTTCTTTATAATATCATTATTATATGACATTTCCTTTTCATTTTTAAATTTTGCATACATATTTGATTAAACTTTTGAAATTATCTTCTTTATATTTTTTTCAGTTAATAATTAACTATCTTTAAAATCCATTGGAAAAGAAAAATGTGGTAGTTGCGCAGGAAGTCACACTTCTTAACAAATTAGGATGGGGTATTTGTAAACACAAACAAAAAATACCTGTAAAATTTAGCCTTCAGATAATTATTCTCTAATTTGTAATATAATTAAAAAAATTTCGTATAAAGTTTTAATATTATCAATAAATACCTTACTTCAGATTCAATCTATATCACATATCTTTGGATAGATATGAAACGGAAAACAAATATACAAGTATCTTCACTTTACATAATCACCCATTTGTAAAAAAAAACTTCTCCAAAACCTTCCTTGCTAACAAAGCTCGATGATCTTTCCTCATCCGGTTTGGAGAACCTCTATAAACGGGATTTACCATTGATTTTTTATTTGCCTGAGCATTCATATATGCTACTCAAATCTTGTCGCTGTGGTGGTCAAGGACCCGTTTCCTGTTAAGAAACTAATAATGCCTCAACGGTCAAGTAGTTTCGTGTGGGAAAGTATACGTGACTAGACACATCGACGCTTATGGTCTAAGGCAAGTCAACATTTGACCTCCATTTATACACCCAACAGAGTTGTGACTGGCGGAGTTCCCACGCCAACCTTCAGCATCAAAGTCCTCCGTGTGAGGGGTGACTAGGATCAAATCCAGACTACATCCAAACAGAAATGATTCTGCCTCACGAATCAATTATTTGGGCGTGACGTATTCCTCCTTTAAATAGACACGAAAAAGGAAAACCCAGAGACTCTTGTTAAGCCACGGAGCTCCACAGACACTAGAGAGACACTTATACAGGCTTCAACCCTTTACGATCCCCTATCATACTGTAATGGACTCTTCTTCCGATTGACTTCCAGATTCGCTTGGACTCTCAGTCCTGCAATGACCCATCAAGTGTCACACCTACAAGCATCTCTATGTCGTCCTAACGCAGCATTTTACATAAGGAATGATCGGGTCGTAATACCTACCTCAACATCGCTGCACTTTAGCAGCATCGTAGCACAGCCAATCACTATCCTGCAGAAAAGTTATTCTGCTTTCGTATTCTGCCAAGGGGAAAAAGTACAAGTGAAGATCTTCGCGAAAGTATTAAATGTTCATCGATAGTGTCGTACACATGCTACTTTTACGGGTATTTCATTCTTTTTTTGGTGTGTGTGTGTGTGTGGGTTAATTTTGAAGTATACATTTACGAAAAAAACATTTTAAGAAACACTGATTATAAATAAATGAGGTTGAAAACCATAACCTTATCCTTGTGTATGCTACTGCCCATTGAACACAAAACTACCGATAGCCCAATTTTCCAGTTACTATTTCCCACGAAACAATCCGAGTGTTGTCAAGTTTCCAAGTTTTGAATCGACCATACTCATGAACTTTGCCATCGACTTGTTTAACGAGATTATCATTCACTACAAAATGACATCTATTCTTTGATACATCATTAATGTTTGTTATTCCTTATCTGAAATATCCAATCCACTGACCTGCATAAGATCATCACTCATGTTTAGACCATAAACTACACAATTTAGGTTGAATGTCTGCCGCTAACAAGTTTTTTTGGCCAAAAAAATCTCATGGCTCCTATATCCTACATTTGGGAGGATTTTCAATAAAATTACATGATTTGTGACGTTAAAACCATTAAGTAGAAGTTTAGTGAATCACACATTGGATGACATCACAATGGTTGCTCTCTGATAACTACCACGCCAATAATCTTTGTATTGTTTCAGTGAGTGTGTCTTAAATTTAAATCGAATTAAATCAACAAACCACTAATACAAGCGTCACACTCTAACGAAGCTTTCTTTTCGGATAACTTTCATGTTGTCTCTTTTATTAATACATATTTTTCCCAAGGCCAGAGAGTTAATGTTGATTTCGTCATAATACGCGTTTCTGAGTTAATTTTTGATGAAACTTTATTCTCATCTTAACTTTGCTCACTCCATTTGATTAAATACATAATTTAGAAAGTTTACAAATTGAAGCAGTTATTGAATTTCATATTAATTTTCATGTTTCTTTCAAAATGAATTTTTTTAGTTTAACTACTCTGAATTTGTGTTTGAGTTTCTTATTTTGTTCAAATACTTTCGAAACTAATAAACTGCATTTTTAATTTTAACTTTTGATGCAGCGTATTTAGCTTCTTAAATTAGTTCTGTCTGACGTAGAATTATTTATTTTATAGAATAATCTTAAATGCTTAGATAGCTAAAATATTCGAAATATTTTTCTTACTCTTCACATATGAGTAAGTGCTTTATTTCTTTCAGAACTTTTTTACCATATCTGAAAAATGAGATTTGTTAGAGTTTTTAAAGCTCTTTCTGCAGTATATCCAAGATAAAAATATATAATATTACAATTTCTGATGTCACTGAGATTTATCATTTATATCACGCAGATCAAATCTTATAAACAGAAACGAGTATATTTTGTATCAAAGACTTATTTCCAATATTTAATTCATGAAATGTAGCACACAAATATAATAAATTTGTTGTTTAAACTGAATCTTTTAAAGACTGTTTTTGTGTGTGTGGGAATTTGCTACATCAAAAAATATCAGAGCGTTTCACCAATGTAGTCATTGTCTTAAGGAAATAATTCGCATATTAACAGGAACAAATAATTGAGGCTTCCTAGTTACACTAAACAACAAAGTACATAAAACAAACATACAACATTCACAACTGAACACAGTAACAGCATCATACAAAAAAAAATTTCATTGAAATTCAGCGCGAGAAAACTATGTGACCTAAGTCTACGGGAAAAGAGATTTCTCTTTAACCGGCGAGGAACTCCATCCCACTGTCGTTTTATTGATAAAGGAAGACAGAGTTGTAAATATGACCTCCCAAGACCTCTTACACTTCCGAATAGGGTTTGTAACCCCCGGATCCCGATGGATTTTTCAAATACCGGGATCCCGAGATTAAAATAACTAATCCCAGTGTTTAATTTTGGTCTGAATTTTATTTTGAAATGTTTTTTCGAAGTATTGCGAATCTGGTATTACATTTAATGTATCTTGTTTACTTTTTAGTTCTGTATATGGTTTATGTTAGTTTTTTTACGTGTTGAACCTTGAAGGGTTCGAGATGGGTGTGTATGTTGAACCAGGAAATATATGTTTTCTCTTATTTTCTTCTGTAACTTTCTCCGCATCGCGAGTGGGGTCAGAAAACAGACATTTCTCCCACCCTCAGAATGCCCGGTGTCAGCTAACTTGGATAAGGGCATTTAGAATTTTTGGAAGTTATCTAGCAGAGTTTTCAGCCCCGGGATCCCGGTGTTTTCTCCAATCGCGAAATCTTGGGATTTTAATAACTAATTCAAGGATTTAATTTTTGTCTGAATTAAAAAGAAATTTTTTTCTCATAAAAATATTCTAAGAATTTACTTTTGCAAAAAATTACATTCGTTTATGAAATATGTACGTAGAATTTTTTTGCGCAGTTATAAGTGCTATATGTAATAAAAACATATGCACACAGTATGGGAGAACGTCGCAAAGATCTAAGTGGCTCACTACAATGCTTACACAATGGAATAAGCAACATTACAAGAATGGATTTTGTCACAGTGCCTTCTTCAATTAAATGCCGTTAATTAATAGCGAACCTACTTGGAAATCTTAAGACATTTCAAATCCCCAATGCATTACTAATAGCTCATGCAACTGGATCTTCAATTTCAAATGAGGTAACATTTGAAATCGATTCGCATTCTGATTCAATAACTGGATCAATTTATATACAAAAACTATTAAGTGTAGCAGAAGAACAAAATAAAGTTATCAAAGAGGTATAATCACCAATGCAGTCCATTAGGTTTGAGTCACTGTCATCAAAAATTCAAAAAGAAATGTCTGCTTTTTGAAAATGGTGGGAGATGAGGTGACCTGAAAATAACATACTCCTTTTTAATGATGATAATACCTACTAGTAAAGAATTCAAACGCGCATTTTCTTCGGCAGGACGTTTTATAATAAAAATAAGAAGCTATTCCTACAATGAAGCGCTGGAGGAGCTGTGTTTTTAATAAGCTTATTTACAGAAACGCAAAAAAGGAAGAAATGCTTTTTTTTAAAAAAAATTTCATTATTTTCTATTTTTTATGACAAATCAATGTGTTTATTTGTTTCATTAAAATAATATTAAAGCAATTTTTAATTATATTTTAAATTTTATTATGCATTTTCAACCATGCTAGTATGCAAGCATTTTTAATAAATAGTCCAATCCTAATCCCGGGACCAATCCCGGGATTTCGGGATTGCATTATCCAAAACCCGGGATTGAAATTATGACACGGGATTGCAAATCCTTCTTCCGAAGAATATATCAGAGAAGTGGAGTAATAATGAACACAGTTTAGCACTCTCTCTGCAATTTATTTGGAAGTCAACAACGTTTTTTCCCTCTCTTGCGGTGTTGCCCAAGAGAATGTCCTCTGTGATATTCAGGAAAGGTGATAAAGTAGATGCAGAAAGACACCTCAAGATTCATCAGATTTGTTACGAAAGGCTACAACAACAGGCTACGACAAATCTCTGGGATAGCACGATACTGGGTCTATCTTTCCTAGGCATTAATTTTGCTCTTTTACTTTGGATTGCTTTACTTAATGGGTAAAGTTTACGATCTGGACTTCACTCACACACAATGTTTTCTTTGATTTGCGGCATATATCTTTCAAAATGTTTTAAATAAAGTTTGATTTCTGGTACAAAATAATCATTATGAATAACGGAATGTGGATCAGTACTTACATGATTTAAAATCGCAATTATCTGACTAAAGTCAAGAATGCTGCCGTGAAGTATTCATTACGAACCGAATAGCTAGTAATTTTTCAAGCCATGATATATGTATGTTATCTACTATCATTGTCAAGCAAGTTTTCAAATCCTTATTTTTTCGTTCTATTTAATTCACTAGTGGACGATATACATGCATGAGATTTTGATTGGTATTTAAAACATAGCACAATCATTGCATAACTGCACCAATAAATTGAGTCTCAATGTCTTTTATGATACGATGAGGTAATTCATATCTTAGGAGACTTTGTTTAGCAGTGTCAGTAGCTTGCCTTAATAGGAATAACTCTATCTATCGGGTAGTGAGCAATCCTAAACTATTAAAATCCATTTCATGACTTCACTCCTTGCTCGTAAAAGCTCAAAAAGGTCAAATGACATATTTTCAAAGCGTTGAGATGGGTTCAGCAAAATACCAACTTTTTTACGGTTAATGACTTTATACCTTAATGCAATCTTCAAATCTCTTAACATACTCGATGATATATTTTGTTTTACCACATAATTATCTCTGTTTACAGAATTAAGATCAAAACTCCTGGATTCTTATTATACGTCAACACTTTTTTTTTACTTATATATAAATAAATCTTGAATTTCGAAAGAAGTTAGAAGCGTAAATGCTGCTTACATGAGTCTTTCAAGGACCACAACACATTATTCTTTGAAATAAATATTATAAATTAATTATATGTTTTAGTCAAAACTTCATTTAAGTTTTTAAAATGAATATCAAGCAATTGTAAGAAATTACACTGCTGGCGTTAAAACATGTTGTAACTTTATTCCGCGAGGTGGAGCTCTTTTGTAATGCTTTTGCAATCTTTAATCGAGTCCTACATAATGGAATATTAGATATTCGACGACGTTTATTAATGTTGAAGCAATGGAATATGTATCTATACAAGTATTATCCTCTTTGTGTGTCGTTTAACATGAAATTAAATACATGAAAAGAAGAAATCCTTTTAATATGATGTGCCCTCATAACATTTCGAAATCCATTGCATAATACGAGAGTATATGAATTACTATAACTGTTGCCTTATATTATCCTTATTACCTAATAATTACTCTTTAAAGCAGTGCTTCTCAAACTTTCAATGTTTGTGACCCAATTTTCAATCACAATTTTTATCGCGACCAATAATAAAGTACTTTGACGCTAAAGCTACAAAGTGATTTTAATAATAAACCGTACAAATTATAAGTTAAGAATTAAATTTTGTATATAATTTTGTTTATCACAAGCCCATGGAAGTCATTAGTAATTATTAATCTTGTTCTTAACTTAGTATCGATAGATTAATTGTCAAATACATTGTGCAGTACTGATACATTTATAAGAATATTATATCAGTGTAAATGAATCAGAATGTATTTTGTTTTGTTTCTTTTAAGTAAATTAATATTTTTTAAAAATAATTTTTTATTTTCATTATGCTTAACCATACCCTCATGTATGGTTATCACGCCCACTAGAAGGGGGGGGTGCCCCACAGTTTGAGAAACTCTACCTTAAACTAACATCTTTAATATTATATTTAACTAATTTTCTAATGTTTTAAGCTAAAATTTTACTGAATGTATAAGTTAAAAATATTGCTTTCAAAAGTTACTCTTGACATAATGTATAATTTCTCCTTATAAATATAAACTAGTTATATCTAATTAATTTCAAAAATACTATCAGGCTCCAGACCATATTTTTGTATTCAGTAGTAATTAAACTTTAAATATTCATATAATTTCAATCTACTAATGACCCAGTTTTGATAATTTTAATTCAGATGTAATTACATGGAAGAAGAAAAAATTCTTATACACGATTTTTTAGAAACTTTTGAATTAAATTGTACACACAACACTGATAGCCTCATTTTGTTTTTGAAAATAATTTGACTGTTTTAATTGTTTTTAAATGTAATTCCTTAGATTTTGAAATAAATCATTCCTTCTCTTTTTAATTAGCTTTCCTTTGTGGGACATAATTGAAAAGACTTCATGATTTTTCACTGCATTCTGTCCCTCGATTTTTTACTTAAAATTGTTACTTTTTTCCTTTTCCATGTTTTATTTTTTTCAAATGCTTGAAAAAATTATTAAAAATCTTTTTAAAACTTTTTCATATTATTTTCTTATTTTTATTCGATAGAATATTTATCAGTGAAAGCTCTTTTAAAATATTTTAGCATAACTTTAAACTATAAAAGAATCCCAGATTGCGTGTAAGCTCTAAGCTCATAAGATGCATTTTTCGAGAATTAAAATTTTGAGGCGAACTTGAGTCTAAGGTTTGTGTGAGGTTCAACCGAAGGAAAGGATATTTTTAAGGAATCAACGAAATTGGTCTCCGGGGTGTTGATATCGTCACGAGGGCTGAAAATGTAAGCAATCTTCAAATCTGTTTGAAATAAAAATTAAATAATTCGAATCTTTTATACATTATTTATGAAGAAATAATTATTCAAAATTGTATAAAATGTTTAAAATGTTAATAATTTTTAAAATTATAAGCATTTGATAAAAGAAACATTTCTGTAAGTCTTGCATTGCGCATGATATTTTCTAAAATTGTTGCTCTGATTACTAGCAATAAGTTGATTTTTAAAGTTACAGATATCCTTATTACACTGCAGCTATTTTTATATAAACAGAATAATAAATTACATTTTTTTTTAAATAAAAAAGTTAAATTTTTACATTTTTTAAAAAAAAATTCAATGTTTTTCAAATATTTTCAAATGCGAAAGATATACAATGCTAAAATTACATAAGGATTAGAGAGAGTAGGATGCATTTTGTAATTCTATAAAGTTTTATACATCAAAGGCAAATATTTCAGAAAATAGCGTGTGCAACGTAAAAATTCCTTAATATTTATACCAGAAATATTTCTCATGTGTTCATATGCTTATAATTCTTAAAATAATCATTATATTTTAAACATTTTGTGTACTTTTTGAAACTTCATTTCTTTGTAAATAATGTGTAAAAGGTTCGAATTATTTAATTTTAATTTCAAAGAATTATACCTATTTGAAAATCGTTTATATTTTATCCCTCGAGACAAAATTAACAGCCCCGAGACCACTAAAATTTAATATGTAAATAGTAAATCGGTGTGAGACAGTCCTAGTAAATAATAATAATAAATGTTGCTCATTTGAGAAAATGTCAAACAGACGCGAAAGATATGACAATTGTAGTAAGACTACGAGTCTTGTGCCTAGATATGTGGATATTCTAAAACGAAGCTTTCTCAAGTATAATTTAAGCTACCACTATCTAAGACTCTTCAACCAACTTCTTCATGAACTCGTTCCAATTAACTTTAAATAATGAAACTCATTTGTATGCGTCACGGTTCTTTCACAGAAAGAGCTTCTCAAAATCAAACAATTCATTTCAAGTTCTTACCCTTCAGGACTGTTAGTTATCCACGAAGTGAACATGTTACAAACTAAGAACATTTACCGTGCTATTTCATATAATTTACATTGTAAGCTGAACGAATTAAGCATAGCTACTTTACTATATTTTATAATCTCGTTATACGTTAGTTAATCTAAAAGTTAAGCGCAATTAAAAAGTAGAAATGAGAGGATTAAACGAAATTGAACAGCAAGACTTGGTGGTGTATGCATTATCTAGTGATGTTAACTAATGGATATGTACATTAATATTATTGTTAGTGACGTAAGACAGTGCTTCTTAAAGTTTCAATATTCATGACCCCATATTCACAATAATAATTTTTCATCTCGCCCCTCTCATACAATAACAACGCATTAAATTCAATAATGCTATACTTAGAAGCTAAAACCACGATACGATTTTAACCTCTTAATAGCCACCTTCATAAATAAACGTCTCACTCAGCCAAAGTGTAAATTTCCCGGGACGTATATCTATGTCATTCCGAAGCACGATATTTTCTGTGCACTGCTATCCATAAAATTATTCCGAAGGCTTTGGAATCTAATAAAAGGAGCTTGACAGTGTTTGTGAAGGATTTACTTATTCCAGAGGATTTGCTTATTTATTCCTACTCTTCCCCCCCTTACATACATCTCAGAAGAGCGCCTGCGTGGAAAACGGTGGCATTGGGGAACGAATCACATACCTTTTTATTTGGCAGGCTAGGGATTAATTTTAAACCATACGTATTATCAAGATAAGTGTTAATTTCTGTATATAATTTTATATATGACAATCTCATGGGGGTTACTAATAATTATTAAACTTGTTCTTAACTTAGCATTGTTAAATTAATTATAAAATACACTGTGTAGAGCTGATGCATTTATAAGTGTAGGATATCGGTGTAAATGTGTATTTTGTTTTTTATTATGTCATAATGCATTTTATTTATTTTTAGTAAATTAATATATTTTTTAAACAATCTTCTGTTTTTGACTTTTGAATATTCTAACCCTCCCCTCGTAGAGTTGTCACTTCCCCCAAGGGGGGCAGGCATTACAAATTTGTCTTGACTAAACTGTTTAATTATGATGTGATGTATATAATCGTTGGGATCATTCATGTGCATTCAACAATGCCACACGCACACACGCGTGTTCGTTCTAAAAATTAAAAGTGTATTTGAAGTTTAGTTAATAATTCGATTAAACAGAAAACTTATTCTTGACGAAATGGTTTGCAGTCTTAGCCATGTAAAGAATATACCTTACCTCACACACTGAAAGAAAGATTTTGCCTTCTTCACTTGCGTTTGTTATGGTCAGACATAGTCTGTGCTGGATGCATGGGCATTCAATATTTTAGAATTGAGATACTGCAATTCCATGTTTGTCTTTTCCAAAATGCTACGTATTCTCTATTCCTCATGTTGACCACCTAACGTGATACCGATCTCACGTCATAAGAAGAATACCTTGAAAAGGAAGATTCTCCAAATTTTGCACTACACCAACATGAGACCTTTGAGCCACGATATAAATTTAACATGCATCAGTAGCTCACTTGGTGGGTCTTCACTAGCAACTGGAATTAAAACTCATGACTCATGTTTACGAGTTCGTGGTCATGACCACTCATTTATCGAGATCACTATTTTTCTTATATACCAAGATCCCAGAGCCCCCGAGACGTTACTTATATTCTAACAAATAAAATATATAAGATAAGGTAGTGCTAGTATAAACCTTTTGAGTGTGTTCATACCTGCTAGATTGACCCGACGGCCAATTTAAAGGTAACAGGTGCTAAATGTAGGTAAAAACAGTAGTAACTTTTCTCAAATTCTAAAGGTTGATTTTTACGTATGTTCTAAACCCTATTATTAAAAATTAATAATCAATACTGCCAGACACGTTCCAACGGTGGTAACTTTTAAAGTTTCCAAAAAAGTATTGGAATTTTTCTTATTTCCTAAAGCTTGGTTTTTATATATGATTCTCAATGAACTACTCTAATATTTTTTGTAAGTAGCCGGACAAATCGGATGGGCCAAACATTTCCTCAGACACACCTAAAGGGTCGTTATGCGTATGAGCGCAGGCGTGATAGTTAGATAGTTTTATAACAAAGCTTTATAAAACCTGTGTCATTAGAAGTCTAATGGAAGACTTCTGTAATAATTAAGTAATATTTCCATGTTTAATTATAACGATACTTATTGCATAATAAAATATAAGTACATTTGAACTCGTAATGATAATTATGTACAAATCGTTGTACATAAGAAAAATGTGTTTTATTGCAATACTCAGAATTTTCATGGTTTTAAACAGAGCAATCAATTTAATAAAATAATAGTTTATCGGCATTTGGTAAGAAGCAAAAAATACAAATTTTAATTTTAGAAATTTCAAAATGACTCATATAAATATCAATCATTATTCAGTAAGTAAGTTGTAATTTAAAAAAAAAAAATTCAATCTTCATCATTATCATTATTGAAGTTTTATATCTCATCATCAATTCAATGTTGATAATGAATATCTTCATTATCATCAACAGCATATTTAGTATCTCTTCGGTAAAATAGATAATATAATTAAAAATGAAATAGTTTGAAAGTTTCTATAAATACTTCAAATTGAAAGTATACCTGATTCATTTTGAATTGATTCACTAACAAAGGCCGGTAACTACTCCCCGTCAAACCAGTTGAAATGATATTGGTTGTCTTCCCATGTCCAACCATTATTTTCATGACTAAAAATACTAAGTCCCTTCATATGAGCCTTACACCACAAACTAGTGATGTAATTAGCTCGTCTAAACTGCTGCAAAAGCTTCTTCTTGTACAGTGGTAAGTTGCTTGCATCAAACTTTTTAAGATTTTTCCGACTGAACTCTTCATTGACGAAAAACTATGTGTTGAGAATAATTGAAGTCTGGCAGCATCTACGTCAATCATTCTACGAACGTTGCATTCTTCATAAATAAATTTTTGTATTGTGTGTTTAATACATTTTACTGTAGTTGTTTTTCACTGAATAAATCTGGATCACCGAATTTCCTAAATGATTCCTGGTACTCTTCATTTTCTTCAGTATATTGAATGGCTTTTGCTGTCCTTTTTTGAAAAAAAACCAGGATTGTAATCACATCCAGTGATTGCATGAAATCCTGGAAAACAACGACTTAAAGAAGGTCCTAAATGTTTGTAAAACTTAGTGATTTCAATATATCTTACTTTATTTCTGATGCCAGTTAATATACACGTGTGGGAATCATCATTTTTTAAATGCCGCATATTGCCCAATTTGATTTCTGTAATGTCTGTATCAGAACATCGAGTTACAAAATTAGCTTGAGCATCAATATTGCAGATATGATGAATAATTTTAGTGTCAGCTTCGTTCAAATTCAGAGCACGTTAGAATTTCATCAATATTAGATACAACTAAATTGTTTTTGACGGTTAAATGTGTGACATTTCTTTAAATTAACGACAATATTTTTGTTGTTCACAAATGGTACCATCTTTTCAGTATAAAAACAATCAACCAGAGCTTGTTTGAACCGTATACTTTTCAATTCTTTCGCGAAATCAGACGGTCCAACTTGATCAGATCCAGTGATATTAAACACATGTTGTGTCAGTTCATGTCCCAGAGATGTTTCAAAACTTTCATAGACAGAGAAAATTTTTGATCAAAAACAATATAATTTTTTTTTACATTTAGTTGCATGACCATGCGTAACTTTTTTTTGAAATATAGCAAAACGTTTTGGGGGCATTTCCCATTGTGGGAAGTAGAAAAATCCATCAACTACTAAAAAATGTATGTGAGACGGTGGTTCATGATCAATGTCTTTTTCCAAGCATTTCATTAAATTAGATTTTTGAGTTTTATTCCAGTGCTTCTCAAACTTTCAATATTTGCGACCCATTATTAAATAATAATTTTCATCGTGCCCCCTTCCTTACAATAACAATACATTGAATTTAATAATACTACACTTTGACGCTAAAGGTACAATACGACTTTAACCTCTTAAGTCCACCGGCGTTTTTTAACGTCTCGCTCACACAAAGCGTTAATTGCCCTGGACGTATATATACGTCTTTTCAAAATACAATCTTTTATCTGTACTGCTATCCATAAAATTATTCGGAAGGTTTTGGAATGCATAAAAGGACTTTGACAGCGTTTGCGTAAGACTTACTTATTTCAGAAGATTTGCTTATTTATTCCCTTTCTTCTCCCCCCCCCCAAATACACCATATACGCGTATATACATGCAAAGCGGTGGCATTGGGGAGTGAATCACGTAACTGTTAATCGGCAGTTAACGGATTCATCATAAACCGTATAAATTATCAAGATAAATGTTAATTTTTTGCATATAATGTTATATATGACGAGCCCATGGGGTCATTGGTAATTATTATACTTGTCCTTAACTTGTTTAAATTGATTATAAAATCTATTGTTAAAATGATTATAAAATACAATGTATAGTACTTATTCATTTATAAGTGTATTACATCAGTTTAAATGTTTTTATTTTATTTTTTGTTTTGTAAGAATTCATTTACTATCAATAAATTAATAATTTTTTAAATGATCTTTTGTTTCCGACTTTTCAATATGCTTCCCTAGGTTTATCACGCCCCCTAAGTGGAGGCTCCTCACATTTTGAGGAGCACTGTCTTTAAGTTTATTTAGAACGTGCAACGCAAAGCTATCCCCACCCATACATCACATGCGCATGCCTGCTTGGAAAATGGTGGCATTGGGAAGCAAATTGGGTAAGTTTTTATCTGCAGTTAAAAGGGATTAACTATAAACCATACAAATTACTAAGATAAATGCCACTTTTTGCATCTAATTTTATTTGTGACAAGCCCATGAAGTCACTGGTAATCATTAAACTTGCTGTTATAGTATTGTTTAAATTAAGTATGAAATACGCTGTACAGTACTGATACATTTACAAGTTTATTATTTCAGTGTAAATGTGTATTTTATTTTTTTATTATGTCTGAATGTATTTTGATTGTATACTTTCAGCAAATTAATAATTTTTTTAATTAATTATTTGCTTACGACTTTTCAATAGGCCCGTGCTTTTCAATATTGAGTATACTACGACTTTTCAATATTGAGTTATCACCAACCCCCTCCAGGGGGGCGCATGCCACAGTTTGAGAAACGCTATCTTATTCAATTAAATTGATTATTATTTTATTAAATTAATTGTTGTTTAAAACCATAAATTTTCTGAACATTGCCAATAAAGCACATTGTAAAAAGGTAATTTTTTATATAAAGGTCACTCAATTTCAATTCACGACCAATAGTTTCCCTGCGTAACTTCCTTTTTAAGCAGAATTTGAAATGCCATTTCTCCCTGCTGCGTCGTTTGATTCTGCTCAATTTTAAGCATTTGCACGTCCCAGCACTTTCCTTTCAAGCAAATTACACTTGTATCAACTATCCTTCATAGTTGTTGCAATTTTAATGGCCAGCAGTGTATTACTAAAAATTGTATTAATCCATAAACTAATATTTACGAAATATTTATTCCAATAGGCATAGTTATTTTTAGTTATTTACAGCACTTGTTTTTATCAGAAGCTAACGAAATGTTCAAAAATGCGCTTAAGATATCTTACATTACCTCATTTATGTTGTTTATTGGTCTTTTAAGCTAATTTTAAGAAGACACTTTTTATAATATGCTTATCAGTAATGATTCTTTTCTTTTCATGAGAAATATAAGTAATATACAAACATTTCCACTTGTTTCAGTGATAGTAATGTACTTGAAACAGAGAATATTTAACTTAAGTTATCTCGAAAATTTAATGGAAGAATGGTTAAAACATATTTCTACATTTAAAGATAAGAATATACATTTATGCTGTGAAATTTAAGCAAGCAAAGTTTAAAAAAAAATTTAAGATTGCTTTTATTTTCAAGAAACTTTCTCTTATCAAACAAGATACATAAAAATAATAGAATATTTATTTTGCTCTCTCCCCGAAATTACCACAATTTAATTTTTTCAAAACCTTTACATAATTACTGACTTTTTTCTTAGAATTGGTTAATTGTGTAAATATAATGTAATCTACAAAACATATATAACCAAGCAATTGAAGTTTTTTATTATTAAAAAGTATGAAGATGAAGTAAAATATTGATATCCTTGTTTCTTGCTATTATATGGAGAAAGACTGGAATCTCTAATTTATTTTTTACTATACAGAATCTTCCTTAAAAATTTATGAACAACATTAATGTTCTTTGTTTCCTCATGCAAGGAAGCTGCAATACACATAAGGAAATTGCTGTACTTTTGTGTGTGTGTGTTTTTGTGTATAATATATATATATACCAGGTATGGTTATATATAATTAAACTTCCCCAATAAACCATCTCCTACAGCGCAGACGGGTGAATGGAACGCAATAAAATTTTGTGTATGGGCTATACATGAGATTCGCTCACCGAATATTGAAAAAAAAATTAGTTCCAAAATGTCCACCAGAGGGTGCCTTTTAAGGAAACACTTGAAATGTAACTAACTCAATAAACGCGACCAAAACGGAATACAGAAGTAATATTAACAATCAGAACAAGAGTGATGAGTAATAAAATGCAAAACCGGGAAAAGCTGTCAGGTGTAGGAGAAATATGACCAGATTTATATGCTTGGGAAGAAGAGGAAACTGTATGCAAAACAGATTAGTTTTGCATAAAGCGTTGTTTGAAAACGTTTGTAGACATTGTCATGTTTAAATCGGTGTTTTCGGCTGTGGTAATGATGGCCTCTTTAGTTGAACGTGCGTTATAGGTGAAGCTGTTTTATGAAAACAAGAGGAATGCTTCTGCTGCAATTCGTTAAATTCGTTCTTAGAAAGAAACTTACTGCGTGAACCAATATCTACTAAATGTATCCGGGACATGATTAAGAGATTCGAAGAGGTGGGGAAATTAGGAGTTCAACCTACAAGTGGCCGTAAAAGTGAACCACCGGTACTTGTTGATGGCGTCAAGACAGTTGTTGAGGCACAGTCAGAGACATCAGGGTTTGGGGAGCAGGTTCTCGACAGACAGGTTGTTCTTACAGCCCCGTCCAAAAAGTTCTCAGAAAACAATGCACTACTTCCCATACATGATCCGCCAAACTCAAGAGCTGCTTGATAGGTATAAGCCACAACTTCTTTCATTCGAGGTCAGTTTTCTGAATAGAATAACTGTTGAGCTGTCAAGGCCTTGGAATGACCATGTAGAGCAGTGGTGGGGAAACTTTTTTTAAGACGGGCCATTTGTAATAACTAGACAATCGTAGCTGGCCAAAGAATAATGCTTAATCGTTAAAAAATTTATGTGTTCTATAAACATATACATATATTAATACATACACTTATTATTTTAATAGTAAAAAAGCAAAAGGTAAGAAAATTATAAGCACAAAATATAAAAGGAATTTAGTGTAGTTCTTGATGTGAAGTATTATCACTTTATTTTCTGGTGTCATTACTGGTTGATGGTGCATGAGAAAAATGAAATTGAGACTGTTTCTTCAAAATTTCATCATAGTCCGGTTCCATTTGCGAAGCAGAAATTCTTAAAACTGATGAAAGGTGCTCATCTGTAATTCTGTTTCTTAAAGAAGTTTTCCTAAGCTTCATTGTTGAAAAGATTTGTTCGCATATATAAGATGAGCCGAACATTGCCATTATCTTCATTGCATGAGTAATTAGATTTGGAAATTATCTGGACTTAAATTTTTATAAAATTCTAGTAATGGTACTGTATGAAAAGTTTGTTTCAGGAGAGTATTACAGCTCAGTTCTATTAACTCAAGTTGAAATTTTGCATCAACTTCTTCGTAATTAACATTGAATGGGGGAGCAAAAATACTAAACTCTGGTTCCATTTTTCTAAAGTCCTGAAATCTCCTTTCAAATTCTGAATATAGTTTTCTCAAATTAATTTCGTATTTTTTAATCTTATTGTTTGATATATTGAATTTTAAAGATTGTATTCTTGGAAAATGAGAAAAATCAGATTTAGAGATCTGATTAGCAAATGATAATAACTGTAATTTGAAACTTTTCAGGTATTGCCAAATATCGTGAAGAAACTGATTTTTACCTTGCAATTTGAGATTAAGTTTATTCATGTGTACGAGGAGGTCTGTGAAAAAAGAGAAATCAGAAAGCCACGTTTCGTTTTCTAAGACGTCAAATTGATTATAAATGTCTTTATCCAGAAGAAAATTCACAATATCGTCTTTTAAATCCCAAATTCTTTCAAATACTTTTCCAGCACTTAACCAACGAACTTTTGAATAATACAGGATATCGGAATGCTCAGCATGTACGGACTCCAAAAACTGTTGAAACTGGCGATGTAATAATCCTCTGGAACGAATCATATTTACTAGTTTTGCAACAATATTAAGTATATGGTCAATATCTTAAGCCGATTTACAGAGAGCATCCTGATGTATAAGGCAATGCAAAAAAACAACATCATTTTCCGGATACTTAGAATTAAATTTCCCAACAAACCCCTTGATTGATTCCAACCTTATTAGGAGCACCATCTGTAGTTACATTACATAACTTATCAATAGGTAAACGAAGTTTTTTGATGCAATTTTCAAATCCACAAAATATATCGGCACCAGTCGTTGTTCCTTTCATTGACTGCAGCCCTGCAAATTCTTCTGTAATTTCAAAGTGGGCGTTGATTCCTCTTACAAATATGAGTAACTGCGCAGTATCGCTGATATCTGTACTTTCATCCATGGTAATTGAATAAAAAATAAATTTTTGAGTTTTTGTAGTCAGTTGTGAAATTAGATTTTTATCAATATTTTCAATTCTCTCGGTGATTGTTCTTCTTGAGAGAGACAGTGACTGTGTGAAAATCATTTTTCTTTTCAGGGCACATAATATCGCATACATCTATCATGCACTGCTTTATAAATTCACCATCTGAAAATGCTTTATTAGATTTAGCAATATTATAAGCCAACACATAACTGGCTTTCGTAGCGCATTTTTGAGAATGATTAGCTCTCTGAAATAATTGTTGTTGACTTGATAAATTTTTTATTAAATCTTTCGATTTAATTTTTTTTACCTCTTCACTTAACGACGAGTAGGAGTGGTTTTCATGTTTGCTCTTGAAATGGCGTTGAATGTTATATTCTTTTAAAACTGCAACAGTTGTAGTGCAAAGTAAGCACACAGGTTTTTCTTTTAATAAAGTAAATAAATATTTCCACGTCCATCTTTAAAAACTCGACATTCTGAATCCACTTTTCTTTTTTTAACATCCATTTTAGACTTCACCTACTACGGAAAACAACACACAGAAACGCAATTGACGAAAGCTTACTGCTAACTAATGCTCTTGCGCGGGTGTTTGTTGAGGCAGTGGGAGCTTCGGGGATTACACAAACAATTACTCGAGTCACAGCGGGTCATTGCAGATGACTGACTAAGTTGCTAACTAACAGATCTTCGGGCGGCCTCGCTTGTATTTATACCTACCTGCAAGGATTGTTCGGGAATTGGATTTTTCCAGTTCTTTCGAGAAAACAGAACAATGAATCGAAAATGAGAGAGTGTCTGGAAGTTTCGAGCGAAGATGAGTCATCTGTTTAGGTCGGATGGACTTGTCCAGAATACTATTGTGTTTTGAATATCGCCGCAGGTAGTTTTTATGCGGGTCGTCACATTACGAAGTAAGAACGCGTTCAAACATTCTCACGACGGCACTCTTAAACGGGCCGGATTAAACCTTTCCGCGGGCCGTAGTTTCTCCATTACTGATGTAGAGTGACGAAGCTCATTTCTACCTCAATAGGACAGTCAACACACATAACTGCCGCATTTCGGCTAAGAAAAATCCGCAGTTTCACACTGAATTGTTATTAGAATTTTCAAAGGTCTCTATATGGTGTGGATTCATGGCGACATTCATCCTTGGGCTATTCTCCTTTGAGGAAATCGGGCAAACTAACAAAAACTTATCTTTTTTGCATAAAGCTTCCTCTTCTTCTCAAGCATGCAAATTTCGACATTTTTCTCCTACGACTGACAGCTTTTTCCGGTTTTGAATTTTATTACCCATCAATCTTGTTCTGGATACTTAATATTGTTTCTGTATTCCGTTTTGGTCGTTTATTCAGTTAAATTTCATGATTTCCCGAAAGGGCTCCCTCTGGTAGACCTTTTGGAACTAATTTTTTTCAAAATTTCGGGAGTGCATCTCATGTATAACTCATATGCAAAATTTCGTTGCATTCCATTTATCCGTTTATATATATATATATATATATATATATATATATATATATACGTAGTGCGATCTAGAATTTCAGAATTCGGGGACTGCTGCCATTGCTGACGACGAAAGTAAGTCCCTTTAGTTAAACCACTTAAAATGTATTCTTCCAATCCTCAATCTACATGGCCAGTTTGGTTCAGTCATGTCATGCGACCAAACCACATGCGTAGCTGTTATCTTTTGAGGCTGGCTAGCTTTGCTCGGTGATGTAAGAAAGATGGCTTTTATTGAATAGTGTTGAACATTAAATTCGCTTAGCACGCTTAAGTAAAACAAAAATGGAGACTTTGGGAGCACTAAGTAAGGTGTATGTTGAATCTACCATGGCGAGATCCAAAGTTGAATGGCATCAGCGTTATAAAGAGGGTCTAGAATCCATCGAAGATAATGGAAGTGTTGGACGACCTTCGACGTCACTAATCGCGTAAAACTTTTCGTTGGTGTCTGAATATTTTCGAAAAGATCGTCGCCAAACACTTGCACAAATCACTGCAGCCCCACACTTTTTGAAGACGTTGTTTGAGGGAATCCATTCGTCGTAAATGGCCTCACTTCTGGTAGAGTGACAACTGGTATATTCTGCATGACAACGCACCAGCACATCGATCTAATTTAGTAAAAAATTTCCTCTTCAAAACTCTTAGTAACGTGCTTCCACTTTCGACTTATTTACCAGACTTAGCCCCATGAGACTTTTATCTATTCCATTCAATGAGAAAACATTTAAAGAAACGTTGTTTTGTGGTGATGTAGGTGAATCAAATGAGGTGAAAGTGGTACCCCCAGGAGGCCTTGCGGGAGGTTGTAAGAAATTGTTTCCAGCTGTGCTTCCAGAAGTTATACGAACTCTGGCAGAAGTGTATCGTTGCCCAAGCGGACTACTTTGAAGGTGGATGTGCGCTTCGGTGCTATGAACTATTCAGGGTAAGGTTTTCTACACCTTGTATCCGAATACTTTTGGATCATACTACGTATATATTTATGTATATATACGTAGTATGATCCATATATATATATATATAAATACAGGGTGCGGTGAAAAAACCAGACAAACAATTTTTTAAATAACTTTATAAAAATATAATAAATTAACAAAATATAACAAACAATAATAAGAATACACTCGTACTAATAAATAAATTTAATTGGTTTCAAAGTAACTGCCGTTTGCAGCAATGCAGGGTGCAAACGCTTGCAGAAATTTTCAGCAATGAGACTCAAGTCTTTTACCTTTAATCTATCCCGTTCCCGCAGAAACAATTTCTTGATAGAGTCTAAAGTTTTGTATGGTTTAGTGCAGTCTCTGGACTCAAAAATGGACCATACACTGTAATCCATGAGATTGAGATCCGGCGGGTAGGGTAGCTATTTTTCACATGATATGTCTGGAAAATTTGCCTTGCACCACACTTGTGTCTTTTTGGCCTTGTGAGCTGGTGCAGAGTCTTGTTGAAATGTCCACTTTGCATTTCCAAAATGCTTTTGGGACCACGTAAGTACAACAGCTTCAAGAATGTCCCTGTGGTACACTTTTTGATTGATTTTAACGCCCTCTTCCACACAAATCAAAGGAGTTTTACCACTTGCACAAATTCCACCCCAGACCATGACCGACTTTGGATATTTGCGATATTCAACAATTGCCGAATGCTTGGAGTGTCCACAGACCAGATTCAATCGTTTTGTGAGTTATGAACTTGTTGAACCGCAAAGAGCTTCTCTCATCAGTGAAAAGGAATCTCTCCCATCGCTGACTTGCGGCCCTTCTCAAAAGTTTTCGGCATCTTTGGAGCCACACGAGTTTGTTTCTTTCATTGATGAGCTGAAATTTTCGCAACTTGTAAGGCTTCAGTCCAAGATCCGTTTTTGCTATTCGTCTCACCGATCTGACACATATTCTCATGTCACGAGCGAATTTCTCATGGAAACCATCGGATTCCTCTGGACTCGCTTTTTGATGGCCTTACGATTCATTGAAGTGTTTATAGTGCGTTTTTACCTACTTCCTGGACGTCGACCATTATTGCCAAGCTCATTAAAACGGCAAATTGCATCAAACACTGTTTGCCGAGGTACAATAAGCAAATGAATGACTTCACACTTTCGTTTCCTTTGCTGAAACAACTCTAAAATAGCAGACCTTTTGCTCGACATTATCAAAAACACATAAATTAAAGTACAAACTAAAAATGTATTAAAAATATTTTATTATTAAAGTGGTGGATGAAGAAACATGAAAATACCAATTAAAAGGAAATTTGTTAATTATTCTAGGAGGCAAGAAATTTGTCCTAGTTTTTTTGCCGCACCATGTACATCCAAACACATACTGTAACAAATGAGAATAATGATTTAAATTGCATATCTGTATTTACAAAGAGACTAATATTTCATATTTGTATTAAATTAATAATTGATTAACTCATACGTGTGTATTGGTTTGATTAATTGATTGCATATTAGTGTCACACTTGGGAAATACGCGATGGTAATTGGCGACGAGCCCCGTAATTTTAAGCTTTGATCGAGTGATGCGGACGGCACTTGAGCTGCGAACTGAACTTCCTCATCTCGCCAGTGTGAAAATTTTGCTCCCATAAGACCGAGTAAGCAAATAGTTATTTTTATTTGACTGATAAAATTACAAGTACTTAAAATTTAATTTTTAGTAAACTCAATTTTATGTGAGTTATTAACAATATGTGATTATCTACGTCTGAGAGGTTTGACAAAAATATGTTGCAAATTGCAGTAAACAAAATGATACGGCTAGTAAAACCTAAAAGTGTTAAATAATTATAAATGAAAATCTTCATATTCAGTGTTAAATATAATTAATATTTTAGCCCTAAAATGTATAAATTAAACAATGTCAATCTGTCCTGTTTTCTTCCTCCAAGAAGATCATTATATAGCACACTATGAAATAGAATTTATTGTAGACCCTTCATGTTTATAAAAGAAATTTTAGGAAATGACCATAGAAGAGTTTAAATAACTGAAACGTGTAAAATAAAATAAAATAATCATTTAACAAAAGAGAAAATAAAATTAAGAATATATATTTCATTTTTCAAAGACACATAAAACATGTTAACATATTTTACGCAGCAATTTTCAAAATTTTCCCAAAGCATTTCTCTTTTTCACAGTTTAAAAAACATAAGAAATTGAAAAAATACCTTTATTATGTAAAATAGTAATTACTAACTACTATTCCGAAACAGAACATGAACTTTTATGTAACACATTTTTTTTGTATATATTGTGATTTAATGTTTTATAATATACTCTTAAATCCAAACTTTTACAGAACTCTCTTCAATACTTTAAATATATACAATTTTGAACTTTGTAATCGGACATTAGGGAGACAAAAAAATATAATAATTTATAAGGTTTTTTCATCGGTGGAATCAGCACGCAGTGTTAAGTATCGGAATAAAACATTATGAATTATTTCCACAGACAAACTATAGTATAAAGCCCTTTCTAACATAGTTTTTCCCAAGTATGTTCCTTTTTAATCATACAACTATTAACTATATGTTTTATAATTAATTCGCGTCTATTAATATAACTTAGTTCTATTGAAGCTTTTATGAGTAACTGTTTTATCCTGTTATGGTTTGAAGTAAAAAAATTCTTAAGAATGTCCCATTTCATGTATAGTACAGAGCCTCGTATTTGTTGAACCACTATTAAGTAGCATTAGCTTCCCAAATTCTCTACTTAAATCTTTTTAAATATTAATTACTGAAACTGCGCAAATATAATAAATTTCTTCTTTGTATTAATATACAGTCGTCAAAAGTTAGAAATAAATGATGAAGATTTGTATTCTTATTTGAATTAAATGAACTAAAGTATATATATATATATATATATATATATAAGAGTTTTCCCTATCTAATTAGAGAAGTGACATTCTTGTATAATTTATACATCTATCACATATTCTTAATTAACTATTAACCAATGAAATAACTGAAAACAAATTATACAAAAAATTCGATGCATTCAAAAAAATTGTCTCATTTGTTATCCCTAACAGTTTTTTACTCCTGCAAAAGGCTATGTTTTCCAAACAAAATGGTATTTTTTCTCTTCACTGTTCATTTTGAAGTTTTTTTATAAATAGAGTATAATAATGATTTGATAGTAATTATTTTTCTAGATAATTATTTTCAAAAAACGGGCGAATTTCCAAATTTTAAAATCTTTTTAACTTATTATTTCTATTTAACTTTCATTAATAAACAAAAATAGGACTATTAATTAGCTCTAACTATTTCCTAAATCAAAATGAATATAAATAATTTTTATACCCAAAGGTATTTAAGATTTACAAATATTTAAAATCAGGGAAAATAATAAAGTTTATTTTTAAAAACATTTATTTAAAAAACTGAATTGAATTTTACTTAAGAAAATTAGATGTAATTTCAACTGGTTAGAAGCAAACTTCAAATGTTTTAATAATTATTTAATTAACATATAATATCTGATATAATATGTTTTAAATATAATTAAAACTAGACGTAATGCAAAATGTTTAATAATATATAATGCCTTAGAATTTTCTTAAATAAAAAGACAAATAACGCGTTTACCTTTTTTAACTACTTGTAATCTTATAGAATAATTTAATTTTTCTTCCCTCAATCTCTTTGATGTCGATCTATCTTATAATATTTTTAAATACAAATGTTTCATGTACAAGTAAATAGTCATGTATAAGTAGAATTACTTTAATAAATGTATTTCTGTATCTTAAAATCAAATAGAAAGGTCCCAACTTTTGTAATATACATTATCCAAAAAGTAATTAATATCTTACGTTATTAATAATAAAATATTTATCAAGTATTAAACATTTAACAATTGAAATGGTAGTTGAATTGAAATTTTAGTTTTTGAAACATAAAATAATATGCTAATTATTCAAATGTACAAAAGGAAAACTACGACGCTTATAAAAAGTGTTTTTTTTTCGATACATTTTTTAAAAATATTATTACGTAACTTTTTATGGTGGCAAACAGAATAAATAGAAAATAAAATCACTCATACTACAAATCTTAATCTAAAACTCGAACTCCATTTGTACTTAACATCAAAAGAAAACGAGTACTTTACATGAAACAAACAATACATTAAAAAGGAATAGATAAAAATGTTTACTTTAGCTTCATAAATTTGACTTTAAAAAAAGCGCAAAACAAATAATATCTCATTAGAGATGCTTTATAATGTTATTAAAAGTACACTGGAATCCAAAACCTAAGAATAATGGTTATTTCTTTAAATAGGATACAAAATAAAAGACAAAATTAAATGAAATTTAGAATATGTAGTTAGAACGCTTCTACAAATAAAGGGAATAGTTGAAGAAAGAACAAAAATAAATTTATTTCTTAATTTACGCAAATGACACAAAATGGAACAAAAGGCAAGTTCATACGTCTTTATAAAAAAGAAAACAAACTGCTTAAGTTATTTAGAAGGGATCTCTCTTGCTATAGTAAAAACATTACAGCGATATTTCAAGTTACGAATAAGAGTCTGGATCAGTTAAGGTGACAGATTCTACCAGTCTGCAATAAAATGCTTTTAGCTTATTAGAATTATTGGTGGAGCATGACTAGCTGGAATTTTTTCCCCAAGTATATGCCCCAAATATGCTCAATCGAATTTATTCAGGGAGATCTTGCTGACCATTACATGCTCTTGAATCTTCACTTAAAAAAAATGGTAAAATCTTGTTATAATCCGCTCTTTGCTGAAGATTTTCTCAATCGGTGTTATCCATACTCGAGACCGGAAAACTGAGAGAGGCATGGTGTTATGTTCAAAGGAGTAAAAATGGAACATTTTCCTTTTTACTTCAAGAACAAACTCATGTAAAAATGGGAAATTAATGACATTCTGAAGAAAACGAATGTCCGAAAGCATATCAGAAAAATTATAAAACTTAAGGAACAATTTCATGAAGAATTTAGCTTCTAAAAACAAAATTTAGAATAACCTAGGAGAGAAGAAACTGATGTTCAAAGGAGTGAAATTGAAATTTTTAGGTCTTCAAAAATTAATTCCGGCAAAATATAGCTTCTTAAAAAATATTAAGAACACTCTAAGGAGGATAAATCATGCAAATCTTTTGACAAAACATGTACCAGTCAAGCACTATTTTTTATTAATGCGCAACTCTTTCATTACAAATTCATTCATTAATCTTCCTAACTATATCTGGTAACAATCAAAATTTCACATATTCTCAAAGGTCTTTTGCTAAAACCATGTACTTTCCTTAGGCTATTACACATATCATGTAGAATCTCCTACTTTCAAACAGCATATCCATTCATAACCATTATATAATTGTATTCTCAACTCGCAAATGCATAAATTACAACTTTTTGGACATTCATACTTTCCAGCAATCAGATATGCATTTAATAACGTAGCATTCAATGATTCCTCCCTCCCCCTCCCTTGCTGTTCCAAAGAATATAAGAAAAAACTATTGAGCCTTGCATTCTATTCAATCTAATTAGTAAGAGGTAAACGCCCGTAGTTATCAGTTTACAGTCAAGCGTGGAAAATATGCAAATGGCTCAAATACCGCTGATGTATAGTTAGTAGGGTTGTCAAAGTTAATTGTCGATTGGTAATTAGGAAAGTAATATCTAATCGACGCGAATTAATGGTTACTGGAAACGATATCTTGTTTTGACACAAATAAAATGTTAGCTAGCTTGACTACACACACAAAAGAAAAGGCTCAAAAACACTGGTAGGGTTATAATACGATCCACTCCAAAAGAATTTTAACGAGTTCAGAACGTTATGCTGTTGCATTGTCGTCTATGAAAAAGAATTGTGAATCTGTATTTAATCGAAAAATAAAACTGTGGACCCTCTGTTTCTCTCGAAAGGCTGCCGACGTTATCGAGTCATGGATTGAAGTCCAGATGACACTAAAGAGCCAGTTTGTAGAGGGAATAATGCATGTTAGATCTGTCATAACTCAAGTTCTCAAGTTGGTGTGGTGTGGAATTTGGGAGAAGGGAGTACCGACTCAGGTTTCATCCTCTTCGTTACTTGATAATGGTTCAGATTTACGAAGGCCAAAACCAATAGTCCGACATTGTTTCAGAAGGTGATTTTGATTTTGATAAACACGTATACAATCATATATTTTATGACACGTATTTTTATCTACACTGGTGTCAGAAATTAAGAGAATTTGCATAAATTATTGAATTGCATGAAAAGAACTGAGCTGGATGAAAAACCACTGCTTCTAGATAAAAATGCAAATTTTGTACAACAAATAAATAATCGTATACGTGTGTGTAGACGGAACCAGCAGAAAAACAGGCTTTGTAAGCTTGTGTAAGCTAAAATGTATTTCGTTCGCCAGCACACTTCGGCGAATTACTTGGTGTTATTTTGAAGCAGTTGGTTCAATTCAAATTGTAATAGTAAAAATGAGTGACCACCAACGTATAGATAATGGAATGAGGTGGCGAACTCTTGGAAGGCTAGAAGCAGGCCAATATCAAGCCCAGATTTGTAGAGAGTTAAATTTAACGTCTAGTGTCATGTGTAACTTGTTGAAGTAGTTCCAGCATACTGGATCCATCGAGAGAAAACCTGGACAAGATCGTTCAAGAGCCAGAACAGTCACAGCAGATTGCCATTTGTTGATTATAGCGAGGGGTAACAGAGAAGCTACAGCTTCTCAGCTGTCTTGTTACTTGTATGCAACCTCAGTAACCTGTGTATTAAGGGTGACTGTTTCAAAAAGTCTTCATGAGAGAGGGTTGTTTGCCGGAAGATCTACTCTTTGCTTCCCGCTCAATTCTACTATCATTAAAGTCCGTTTAGCACGGTGCATACAGAATATAGATTTGATTATTGATCAATGGGAGACCGTTCTGTTCACGTATGAGTCTCGTTTCAGTCAAAACACCGAATCTTGCCTTACGTTCATATGGAGAAAACCAGGGATCCACTACCTATCCTTCAATGCCCAAGAAATCGACAATAATGGTGGAGGAAGTTTAATCGTCTGCCACGGCATCATGTTGGATGACCATACACTTCCCCATGTATTAGAAAGAGGTTCTGTGACTGGTGTGAGGTGTAGGAATGAGGCTTTGGAGCCCTATATTCGCAATTTCAGGGGAGCATGTGGCCCCGAGTTCCTTTTAATGGACGATAACGTGAGGCCACATAGAGCTCTTCTGGTTGACGAATTTCTAGAGAGTGAGGATATTCGCGGTATGGATTGGCCAGCCAGGTCTCCAGACCTCAACTGTATGGAGCATGTCTGGGACGCACTAGAGAGGGCAATTGCAACTCACAACCCCCCCCTCCGAGAACCACCCAGGAAGTAAAAACCACGTTGCTGTAAAGTGGGGACTAATTGTCACAAGAACTCATAAACTGCCTTATTTCAAGTATGACATCACGCTACAAGGCTTGTAAGCTGTAAGAAGGGACCATACCCGCTATTAACTCATTTATTTTATTTATTCTGCAACCACTATTTTATGCCTTCCAACTCCAACGAGTATTACGTTCGATCAGGCATGTGTATTACAATTGTTGAATGGTTATTTGCTTTGTATTATTGTATCTATGTATGTACATAAAAAAATTTCATTAAAATCGGTCCAAATGTTCTAGAGATAATTCATCAAGTTTGAAAATATTCTTAATTTCTTACACCAGTGCACATTGCGGGCCATACGAAATACAACACAAGGGAAGACCAGAAATATATATATCCGAGTGAAATTTATTTGACTGATAACATATTGTACAAAGATCAAACGATTAAAAATACAGCCTTTTCTGAAGTGTGGATAATGACAAACTTAGTAGTTAGTGTAGCCACCATTGTTCGCTATAACTTCTGCCACACGCCTCAACATAGAATCAAAGGGGCATTTGGTGTATCCTTGGGGTACATAAGTCTATACGGGTGCCACACATATTGCCAAAGTTAATCTGGTGTAGCAATTGGTTGTTGTATACCAGGCCAGTCGTTGTGCAAGTCTGAACCACACGTTTTCAATTGGCGATACCACAAAAGAGCAAGCAGGCCAAGGAAGCAATTCCATCTGATGGGTAAAGGAGAACACTAGAACATTGCGTGCCACGTGTGGTTGCGTATTATTCTGTTGGAGTATCGCTGATGGCAATCGCTGAATGTATGGGAAAACCATGGTCTTCAATACATCAGAGATGCAGCGCTGGCTGTTCAATGTACCGGAAATTCGTATTGGAAGGGTGCGGCAGTGAAATCCAATGTCACCACAAATCACGATACGGGATGCAGGACCAGTGTGGTGTTGCATAACTCAACAATTCAGTAACCTCTCACCACGGTCTCTCCCAATTCGAATCCGACCATCAGGATGTTACAGGCAAAAACAGGATTAGTCAGTAAACACAAAGACGTTCCATTCCGTTGTCCGTGTTCACCGTTTATCGCACCAATGGTGCCACAAACGCCTATGGTTTTCAATCAAGGATAAACGAAGCAATGGACAACTTGCACACACACTCCCCTTTGCTGCAAACAGCATCGAATGTTTCGAGAGGACACCAAATGATGTCTGAATTTGTTGTGCTATGATTCATGATGTGACTGCGCGATCCACAGCTGCCATGAATACAATACGCCTGTCATCACAAGCAGTGCGTCCCCGTCGGTCCATCGTTTCCTCCGGTATCCAGGGATGACAGATTCGCATCACAGTTGCTTTGTTTCGTCAAACACGTTGACCGATTTCTCTGAAGGATAACCCTTAATCCCTAAAGGTTACTATTCTTCCTCGGTCGAATTCAGAAATTTAGTCAAAATACGTTTGATGTCTTCCACAAAACATAGGTAAACAGCTAACTAAAAAAAAAGTGATGTGATTCAAGTTGCCAACCTTTTCTATTTTTATGTAGCTTTGTGGGTGGTGCTATAGTCGCCCGTGATGTTAGTTTGGTTAATAATTTGCATATTCTATCACCATCAACGCTTGATGTAAATTTCTCATGGTTTTAATGCTTCCTTCAGGGTCTTGGATTTCGTGTGGCCAGCGCACATTGTACTTTTATATCACATATTTTGATACAGCTAAATATTTCACATTCCTGAAATGTTTTTCGCTTAGGTAATACAGTCTTAATACCATTAGTTCTTTAATTTTGCTGCATTATGAATGTGTTAGAACGTAAGAGGTTCTGAATATTTGAATCCTTTCATTAAAATTGTCCTTTTTTGTAACCATTTAAAACAATTCTTCTCAAACTTTCATTATTGGCGATTAAATTTTCAATCACAATTTTCATCGTGCCCCCCGCCATACAATTTCAATGTATTGAACTCAATAACAATGTACTACTTTGGCGCTAAAGCTACCATACTATATTATTTATAAATCGTACAAATTATCAAGATAAGTATTAGATTTTGTATATGACAAGCCCTTTGGGTTCACTTGTAATTATTAAACTTGTTTTTAACTCAGTATTGATGAATTAATGGTGAAATACGTTGTACAGTACTGATACATTTATAAGTATATCATATCAGTGCACAAATATGTATTTTCATTTTTTTTTTATTTCAGAATGTATTTTGTTTTTCCTTCCTTTCAACAAATTAATAATTTTGGTTTGAATATTTTTTTTTTATTTTTAACTTTTAGTAAAATTATTTAGTAGATACAAAGCCCTACTTCTATTTTACATAATGTATTTTGTAATCAGCTTGAGCTCCTGTCAATTATATCTTCACGAGCTTGGTAAATTATCGGTCATAGTGACTAACTTATGTTTTCAAGTCACGGGTTCGGGTCCTGTTGCCACTTAAGTAATCGTTCTATAGAAGAGAGGAAGTACGTTAAATCCGTCGTGGCTCAAAGTATTCAGGCTGATGTAGTGCGGAATTTATATAGGAGAGTCAAGTGCACGCTAGGTGTCGTCCTCATTACTTGACCGTGTTTCAAAATTACAAAGCCCGTCGCCAATAGGCATGAAGTTGCTTTTAGTGTGACGTTAATAAACATTAATTTACTGGCATAGTGTGTGGTTACGTTACGTCTTTGCATACTAATCGGTCTTGTTTTGTGGCGTCTTCCTACTATTTATCTGTCTTTCCAAAGATTTTATTTCATTCACTGTGCAACATTTATAATATTAAACATTTATGCCTGTTATCATACATTTTCTAACATTTCAATATTTCTACCTTATAAAAAGTCGTATAAATTTATTTTTAAGTCCATTCCTATTTAGGTCAACAAAGAAACATTTTTAGTTACTTTTTATTAAATAATTACAATCAATAAAAATATGTATATACATATGACAGAATGACAATATTAAGAGACAAAATAGAAAGCGATTTTCCTTGGAATTTTCCATTTTCCTTTCTTAATTTAGTGTTGGAATATTTTTGTTTGTTTATTGCTATTTATTCATTAATTAAATTTAATTATTCTAACAAAATATGATTGTGTAAAAGGTGCCCCATTCTCAGAATTAAGACCTTTCAGGTGGGATTCGGATGGATTAAAAGTCAATCGCGCTAACCATTGCTCTACAGGGGCACAGCACACACAAACTATTTTCTTTCCTATATATGCTGTTTAGCTATTATTTTTGTTCGTTACCCTTTATTCATTTTTAATTTAATTATTGAATTAATATTTGAAAAAATTGTATTAACATAACATCAGTGTCATCCACTGCAAGTTTAAAAAATTGTATTTGAACTTGAATGGATAAATAGAAAGTATATTATTAACGATTGAAAATTTGAATAAGATATATAAATAATTAAATATATATATATGATGATAATAAATAAATATGTATAATGAGAGTGAACTATAATAGTAGAATTTAAAAAATTAGCCAAATAGTTTGGATATATGTTTCGTCTCCTCGAATTACTTTTTCATTAAGTAATTACACCTTTTATTAAATAAATGATCAACTGAAATGGTTAATAATTTCATTAAATCCAACCAGAATTCAAAGCAACTAGAATGCAACTCATAAATAAAAAATAAGTAGATTTTTGTCCTAACAGTTACACAGGACGCAAAAATAATAATCTTAAACGATTAATAATTTTCAATAATTTTATAGATAGCCAAGACAGTTTGTAAACAGAGATTTTTTTCAATGAAATGAACACCATCAGTCTCATGGACTATTCTGAAAACTTACATAATTAAATTAAATTATGTTTTTTTTCGGAATTAGTGTTTATTTTTTTAAACTTTCTACTATGTATGTGTATGTAATATTAAATTAAATCTATTTCTATTGGCAAAATGAAGATAAAATCATGCGTAGTTTTTCAGGCTACATAATAGAGTGAATGAATTTGTTATGCATAAAGCAAAAAATAAAGTTTCAATACAATGGAATTTGAAGTTCAGTTCTTAAGTTAGAAAAGGGAAAAGAACTAATTTTTTTTCTGTACAGCATTCACGATTCTTATTTTTTTCTCTTTAACTATACGTCTTTCTTTATTTCATTTCTCTAGGAATTTAACCTCATTTTTCGTACAACGATCGGCTTTTATTAGCCCATTTCTTGTTCCGATTTATTTCTATTTCCTTAATGTCCGTTAAGATGGGTTTGTGAAAGCTAGTCCTATGTAAGAGCATTTTTGTGGTGTTTCTCACGTGAACGTTATATATATATATGTGTGGTTAATGAAACAATCTCTCCAGTTAACAAGACAATAATAACAAAGAAATAACAAGAAAATCTAATTAAAATCTTTGTTTTGTTCCTTTAGAACAGTGGTAATCAGTCATTGCTCAACAAAATGCTGGTGCTTCATTGAATTAGAGAGAAAGTATTCTGCCAAATTTTAAAAATCAGTATTGATCTTTATGGAGGAATTCAAGTTTGTAAGGGTTGTTAAATGTTCCAGTTTGAAAAATTGTCATATTGATTCACATATGACTTTTGTCTTTAGAATTGTAATGTCAGTTCCAAATTTTAGTTTAATATGCTTGTAACTAATTAAAAAACGAAAAAAATAATAAAAGGAATTAACCACTACGTATGCAAAAAAGTATACAGAACTATAATGACTTTGCTAATCTTGAAGAAGAAAAAGTTTTTGCATATTCCATTGTTATACTGCTGAAAGATTACTGCTATGAAATGTAAAAATGAAACCACTCTAATTACCACTGAAAAGTTGTCAACAATGAAAATTAATTTAGAGCGTGCACACACCCACCCACACACACACCCACACACACACACACACACACACACACACACACACACACACACACACACACCCACACACACACACACACACTTCAAAAAAGGAAATGTATGCCTTCCCGAAATAAAAATAGTTGAATACTTCCTGTTAGAACAAGACATTCAGAAGGAAAAATTGAAAATGGTAATTATATCCGTATTGAATTTTGAAAAGTATGATTGGATACAACAGTTCCGTTTTCTGCTTTCCTATCATATTTAATTATAAAAGGAATTTATTACTTTGTCACATAATACTTTCAGAATAAAATTTGCCAAAATAAGAAGTGAATTTTCGACTCCTATAGAAATCGAGCTAAATAACTACACTGCTAAAAACATTTAAAGAGTGGAACAATTTAAAAAATAAAATAATTAACTTTTATACGCAAATAAGGTATCCAATGATAGCTAAACTCTTCGCAGACACCTCTGTCACACAAGTGACCTGTGACGTCGAAAGTCAGTGGCGCTGTCATCGACTTTGTGTAGGGGTACCTCATTTGCTCGCTGAAGCTTGTGGCGTAAAGACGTTTTGAAACATCGTAGCTTAGCCATTCCTTATTTTTGAATGTCTTTGTTTGCCCATCATTAATATGGCCAGTTAATACATCCAGATGATAGCGGATGGAGGAACGAAGGCGGGCCAATCACAAGCTACCAGATGTAGGAAATTTGATGCTTATAGAAATGTGGTATCCACTCTGTAGAAATACTTCAAAGAGACCAGAACATCAGTCCGCTGACCTTACCAAGATTGTAAATGGGCAACAGCGCTGACTCAAGATCATTATTTGAGACTTCTAGTATAAAATATAGTTCCTTGACGGTCTATTTCTTTTGTACAACTTGTATAATGCAACACGAATGTCCTTTTCACGGATAGCAGTCACCCAGACACTTAATGAGGGTGGCTTTTATGCCACTGTGGTCTGCGTCCCCTTGACTTTGAACCACAAAAAGATCATCTAGCATCTTGCCAAGAACTCCCGGAAATTCTCGGATGATTAGGGCAGGTTCTCTTCAGTTATGTATCGCAATTCAGTCTGTACAGTGAATCAGGGCTAGTTCTCATCTGGAGAGAACATGGAATTACCTGTAGGAATCGGCTGTCTAACATTGTCGAAAAGAACTACTATGGTCCAGGTGGTCTGATGGTCTGAGCAAGCATCATGGTAGACGAGCATACCGATCTTCATGTGCTCGATAAAGATACTCTGACATAGATCCTTGCACCCTATATCAGACTTTTCTGCGGATCATATGGTCCAAATGGCAACTTTAAGAATGATGATGCACTGGCACACTAGGGCAAGAAGTTAGTATACGAATACCTTCAATCGGAGGATGTTTAACGATTAGAATAGCCTAAGATGTTTCCTGACCTTAATTCCTTCCAACACGTATGTGATGTCCTTGGGCATTCAGTTGCAACTTCAAGACAATTTCTAACGACCATCGATGGGCCCTAGAGTGCCTTGGTGCAAGAGTGGGTGTGATTGCCACCATGGTTAAAAAAGACCTCCGGTAAACAGCATGAAGCATCGAGGTGAGAGTTGTTGTATAGCTGTTTGACGTGATCATACACCCTATTAGACATATTTTTCTCTAACTGGCAGGGTATCGGTCAGCTGTTGGAGTGGATAAGTGATCAGTATCCTTATTTAAAATCATGTTGGACCCATTTTTGTTTTCCTATATATTGGTCTTACATCGGATGATATTTTGACCTCGTTTGGTTTTATTTGCTATGTTAGTTTTCTTTTTATTGCATAAAAACCATTTGTCCTCAATTGTTTGAGTGTCTTTCCGAAAAAGTGATCGAAATTTTATCATAATTTTCAACTTAAAAATCAACGAATATGATTTTTAACATTAAAGATTAAGTTGAAATAAAGAATTGGAAATAGGTGACAAATATGGAAGAGAAAATAACAGCTTTTGTAAATAACACAAGATCAGATATTGAACATCCTTTAAGTCACCAGGCCCAAATATCTCAATAAAAATATGCGGTATTTTTTTTAGTTTTTTAACTTCTTTAATTCACTGTCATTTCCTATTCACTGACATTTTAAATATTACGTAAGTGATTTTAAAGATATCATGAAACATAAAAAGTATGTTTCTTATTTGTTTTGCAATTATGTTCCTCAAAATATCTTAAAAGCTGTAGGAATTCTACGATTTTAAAAATATTGGACGCCTCTTTTGGAGTAATACATTTCTCTCTTCTGATTTATTTGGAAAAAAAACAATATGTGATTTTTTTTTTCATTTTAAAGATTTGATACTGCATATGTTTACGTCTTTTTTATTTTGGAATAAAATGTTTTCAACTACTCGTTTATTTTTATTTTTATTACATTGACCTTGCTATATTTTTATATAATGTGCACTTAATATAAAATTCTTAAATTCATCACCAATGCGTCTGTTTTAATAAATACATGTTCTAGAACGGTTTTATAATTTATTTCTCCTGAATCAATATTTTTACAGCTCATGAAGTTACAACTAATTCTTATTTCATCTATGTGAGAATACTCATATATCGATAGTGATATATGTGGGTTGAGGTTGATATTGAGGGATTTACAATTTTCTTAGTTTCTTTTCCGATTATGTCTTCTTTACATATTAATAGAAGAACTTTTAAACCATAGATCGGTTGATTAGTTTTTTTCTTAAGAATGTTTTTTTTTAATTTTTGTTATATTTTCATAAAACAGTGAATAGAATAAACAAACAAATGAATTAGAAATAAGAAAGTAAAGATGTATGTGTGTAATAAGGTAAGAGAGAGAATCATCCCTCTTATCTAAAGAGATGAATTAAGAAGTATTATTTTTGTTCATAATTAATTCAAAAAAATTCAAAAGAGTAACCTAAAAATACTATCTACAAATGGTATCCAAAAGTTAGGACAAAAAGTAGTTACTAATCAACTTATACCAGTAGAATCCTTAAGACCTGAAATATTTTTATCCTTCAATGTTGAATACTTCTGGTTTTAATACTATATTGCCCCCAATGATTCTTGAAAAAGTACTCGCACTATCGAGCGATTTGAGCTTTTCCTGTGAATCCATCACCTGAGAAACTTACCGAGTTATACTTATCTTTTTGGCTCTAAGTTGATAAAAAAACTTAATTCAACTAAAATTGTTACAGAAAGGAAACTAATCAATAATCAACTCTTCTATTGACTAATTATTTATTTATTGGGAAAATCTTTAAAGGATATTTTTGTTCTTGACAAGTATGAATAAACAATGCATTTTTCACAACGTGTTTTTGAGCTGCTTTCGCAGTTTTCAAATCTGCCCTTGCGAGGCCATGAAATGTCTTCAAAACATCGAAAATGGCCCATCTGGGCATTCTTTTTATCCTGGCATGGCTTTTTAGCATTCAGATTATAATGCTTCGATCTTTTTGTGGGAGGAATTACACACAACACTGTCATCTTCAGTTACCTCTAATTTAAATTTTTAGAGATCCATTTGATGTTTTGGAAGAATTTTATTTTATATTGCATCTTGTTATGGATTGCTTCAAGAGACTTTGATGGTAATGATAATCCATAATTGTCTTTCAACTACAAATATTTCCATGATTTTCTTTATCGCTCTCATCTGAACTTGTAGTTGATAACTACATAAGCCAGTAATAGCCTCCGAACAGCAGTGATCACTTTGGTAAAATGGTATGTTACGTGCTTACAGATCAGAAGGTGCCGAATTCTATACTCCTCATATCTAAAAACAGTTTGATAGTAGTAGTAATATCTCCTCAGAGAATATTAAATATAAATATTGTATTATTAAATCTTAGCACACAATACAAAATCTTCTTTTTATATGATCTGCTTGATAGTTTTACAGCATGCTATAAGTAAAAGTAATTTATAATTTCACCAATCTTTAAAAGTATGTTCAATGCAATCCAATAGCAAAAATTTTATTACTAAATATCTCTCATCTCTTTCTCTTTTTCACATGTTTACAGCTACTTTTTATTCATTAACCCTCCCCCCCCCCTATTTATGTCAATTTTGTTCCAGACTCTACTCTTTATGGGGTAGATTTGTAACAGATGTCCTTTTTATTCTGTGAAAGCCCAATAAAAAAAAAGAACTGGATAATGATGTAACTGAAAGTGCAGCTGCCTAATTTAATGAAACACTCTTTGCCCTTTTTATGAGGGTAAAATAACGTGTCAAAAACTAGCATCTTGTAAAACGATATTAGGCTTGATAAATAATTGCGTTTTTCCTTTCATCCTCCTACGTAATTAAAGGTAAAGTTCAACACATTAATCACGGACGCATTATGTGGTGATGAGAAGTATTAATTCAGTCTTGTAAATATCCTTGCTCTTTTTATTTTCAATATTTTCTTTTCCATTTTTAATGAGAAAAAAAAGTTTTCAGTTTAAAGCAGTTATTATCTACAACATTTTAAGGTTATTTCAGAAAATATCGGTTGCATAACCTTATGAACTTATATTTTCTTTCTATTGAAAGTGAAAGGAAAATTACACTCTTCGAAAGAACGTAAGAAGTGGTGTATAGAGTATAGAACACATTTTTAAATATCGTGTTAAACATTTACAATAAGAAGAAAAAATTATAAAATGCATAAAAACAGAAACAATTTAGATACACCAAAATAAATTTTTTTCCTAACTGAACGTTCACAATCATTGGATACGTGTTGACTATATAAGTGATCAATTTTTTCACCAAAAATTATCCAAAAGGAACATTTTTTATTGCATATAACTAAGCTTAATACTTAAAACAGAATGTGAAATTCGAAGAATTTTATTTTAATTTTCACTTTTAAAGTGTTTACACTTTTTTTAAATTTTATAATTGGGGAACACAAAAACTTTTATATGTTTGCTTTTATAAATATACTTAGCTTGAAGTAACTTTCATATGTCTTATAAGAATTTCTCTCAACTAACTAAAACATTTCATGTTCGTACCTGTTATTTAAACGTTCGAGGATTTTGATTTTGTGTGCATATATCTATGCAGGCACAATTTGAAGCATGGTGTAATACTGAGTCTTACATTGCAATGAGGACAGATAATATCTGCTATTTTACATTATCTTTCCATTTCCATTTCTTCTCAAGTATGAAATTGCACATTGCCTGGCCAATCCCCGTTCCTTATCGAGTATTTTCAAGAATCTTAATTCATACCTTCAATAAAAAATTTCCATTTTCACCACAAAGAAAATTGCGGATGAGAAATAATTCAGAACAATAGACAAACTGCATCCCTTAAAAGCACTAGCACTATTCATCTCATAAGAATTAAAAATATTTGCAAATCAAAGATCGAAAGAAAATATCAGTACCAGTGCAGTATACAGGCAAACCGATTGTTGTCAGTTTTCAGTAGCCCGTACGGTGTACGGCCAAATCAGGAAAGGAGTTAATGTTTTATTCCATTATTTGATTTATCTCCTTATATTATAATATTTGTTTTATTTTCTATCTATGGTGTAGCTTTTTAAAGTTAAATTAAGTGCAAAGTAGTCAATGTCACATCAATAATTTATCAAATTTGTTTGACTTGATTTTATTAGCATCCACTCCCAGACTGGATAGTGGTTAGTGATGCTAACTGCTACACCAAAGGCACCGGTTCAAATTTCATAGATGGCATGGAGGTTTATAATTGTATAGTACAGATGTGACTCTTCGGCACTCTAAATATTCAGCGAGGCTTAAATTTGCCAGAGAAGTTGGTGGTAGTGAAGGAGGTGTTGGGACAACCGGATTACAAGTGCTAAACGTGTTGTTATTTACTTGGTGCTAAAAAAACTGCGACCAAGACAACAGGCGTAATCTAAACGTCTTACTGCAATGAATTGCTTGTAAAGGCTCAAATGGAGGCACTCAAAATGACATCATTAGTAACTACACAGCAGTAACATATCACGATCGATATAAATTGTACGATTGGTTTGAAGTTTTGTTAAACAGGTGTAAAAAGTAAAAGGAAAGATTATGATTATATATATATATATATATATATATATATAGCAGTAAATAATTAAAAAGAAGACTAATAAATCCCAAGAATCTTAAGATCAGACCGGAAGAACCAAGAACATGGAACCATGACAAACCAAAAAAGAGACATGTAGCTAATACAGAGAGAGATAGAATCTGTAATGTAATAGTGTCCCAAAAACAGGATCCAAACTGCACAGCCAGATTCCTTGTTGAGAGTACATAAGACATCTCCAAAGAATTCTATCTGTACTATCCATAGTTTGTGAGAAAAATAGCAAAAAAAAGTATTATATCTCAGTCGTGTTAGACCATCGTTTCTCAAACTGTGGGGAATATCTCCTCCTAGGGGTGTGATAACTCTACAAGGGGGTGCGGGCAAAGAAAGGTTGGGTGAAAGGCCGAAAACAAAAGATTATTTTAAAAATTATTAATTTTCGAAAGTAAACAAACAAAATACATTCAGACATAATAAGAAATATATATACATAAATACATTTATATCAGTACTGCACAATGTATTTCATAATTTATTTAGCAATACCAAGTTAAGAACAAGTTTAATAGTTACCATTGATCCCACGGGCTTGTCATATATAAATTATATACAAAAATGTACAGTTATCTTGTCAATTTGTATGGTATATAATTAATCCATTTTCTGCTGATTAAAATATATGTGATTCGCTCCTCAATTCCATCGCTTAACAACGTAGGTGCGCTTATGTGATGTATTGGGGGGGGGAGAGGATAAAAAGAAATAAATAAGAAAATCCTCTGAAATAAGTCGACCCGTCGCAAACACTGTTTTTATAGCATTCAGAATAGTTTTATGAATTATTTCGAAGAACAGAAAATATCGTACTTCGGAAAGACGTATATATACGTCCAGGGCAATTAACACTTTGACTGAGCAAAAGGTTTATATACACCGGTGACACTTAAGAAGTTAAAGTCGTATTGTAGCTTTATTGTCAAAGTATAGTATTACTGAATTCAATACATTGTTATTGCGTGCGGGGGAGGCACGATGAAATTATGATTGAATATTGGGTGGAAAATATTGGAAGTTTGAGAAGCTCTGTATTACACGCTTCAATAGCAGCATTTGTAAATATTTATAAAGGCAGATGTTTAAAGTGTGAATAACTCAGCAGGCCTTAGTGAGCCATGGAATGGGCGATTGCACACGTAGCAATAGCGCAGTTGCTAAGGAAGTGCAAACAGCATGTAGTTGAGAAAGTTCATCCGTTTGTGTTGTCACAACCACTCGATACACCATTTCCTTGAAATTGCCCATGGGAAAAAGACCAGCTGTGTGAAATCTGATGATCGTGGAGGCCATAGAACAGGATTCTCATGTTCGATCCAACGTTCGGAGTATGTCATGTCCAGCCAAAACGTACAGGAGCACAGAAATGCGCCGGAGTCCTAAGAACCGTCATGCATAATTATTCATTCATCATTATTTATCGTGATTTTTTCATTAACTATGGATCTTACAGGTACAATTCTTTGGGGATTTTTTATTAACTTCGAACAAAAAATCTAGCTATGCAGAGCTTTGGTGCTATTTTTAGTACACCCTGTATGTGTTTTAATGGATACTTTTTCATATTATTGAAAGATATTTTATGTAATTAGCAAAATATTTTTTGAGTTAACGCTTCTTTTCTATTTAAAATAAAAGGATTACTACTGAAATAAATTAAAACTTCATGAGCTCCCACGCACATTTGTTCCTTTGAGGTAATTTACTTTTTCCTATTTTAATATTTTTCGAAAACTAAACTTAAGCGTTATTTAAAAAAATGTTGATGGAATTTTTACTTACTCAACAGTACTTATAGAAACCTATTTTTAGAACAATATTCCATCCCTGTCTCTATCAGTCTAATTTTCACAAAAGCTTAATTTTTTTAAATAAATTATTGGCTAATGAATACAATAATCTATTTGAATGGAAGATGCCGAAATTTAAATTTAAATAAAAATAGCCTTATATAATTAATGATATGTATAAATACACTGTCTAATCTAAATATCTATATTTTTGTTTTCTCATATATTTATCTTTTATCAGACAATATTTTTGCCAAGTTTGGTTTCATTTGCTCTGTTAGTTTTATTGCAAAAAAAAAGAAAGAAAATCCATTTTCTCCTTTAATTGTTTTCACCAGTATAATAAAACGTATGTCTGAAAAAACATTGAAAATAACTTAAAAAGTAATATAACTAGATTAATTTCCTGTTACTGAGACATCTAAACTTTAACAATATGATTATGAGAATTTTAAATAATGTTAATGTTTGTTGTTTTCTGCCAAATAGAATCAAAGCATCAGAGACTGATTACGCTACATAATTTTGAAAAGATAACCCCAAGAAGGAGTGTCAAGAAAATCTAGAAATTTGGCAGGAAAAGAAGTCAACAAACAACGTTTATTTTGAAATACTACTAATAATGCATAGCCAAAAACAACTGACACATTAGACAGCTATACACAACGAATTCCATTTATACTAAATGAGAGTACAGGTGGCTCTCTATTCCCATTCAAATATTTGTCCATCAACTGAATACAGTGATGGCAAGACATGGAAATGACTTCCAATCACGTCTCAGACATGTTCCGCCTGGGATTGATAAGGGTGAATCGTGGAAAAGAAGCATGATCATGTCTTGAAAAATATGTTAGTTTGCCCCTGTAGTGGGCAGTCGGGGGTTTCTGGTTGGTACAGTATATTAAGAACATCCCAGATGAAGAGAAGCACCATCGGAGCTGCTATTGGAATATGTATATCCTTTTTTTATACCTGTTTCATTTGTTCCCTATTTTCTACTTAATGAAACTGATGAAGAAAGGGAAGAGCCTTATGAAATAATGCATATTTATCATGATAACGAAAGTAAATTGGAAAAAAGTGATGAACACGAAGCCTTTTAGTTAAAAGGAAAAATTTTCAATTGCAACCTAAATAAACCTATCAAAAAAGATGTGAAGTCACAAACGTACCACAAGACACATTGTGTCCTGTCAAAAAGACGCAGGCAAGAAAAAGTTCAACATGCTGTTTGTAGATTATCAAAGGACAATATTACTGCCATAACTTGAACAAAATATGACAGTTTTGCCAGCAAGTATCATTCTTGTAATGTTAGGGAAAATAGACTCTGATTCGTGTCCTTTAATAAAATCACTCACGTCTAAAACATTTTAGTTCGGTTTCATAGGATTTTTTCTCAACTAATCAAAGAAAAATTAAAGAGTCTTTAAAAATTGAAAAACATACTTTCCGTAAATAAATTATGATTTCTATCGCGTACAAGAAAAAAAAAATATTGGTCACCCCTGGGGACCACTAACTTTAGTATCGAGTGCGCAACTTCTCCCTGGTTAAAAGCCTTTCACACGAAAAGTATATTACAGAACTTTGTTTTTAGTAAGCACAGAATTTGGTTTCGAAGAAGTCATGATTTACAAGTATTTTGAGAAGCACAAGTAGAATTCAAAATCCTGATCTTAATTTATAGCAGCAACAACTGCTCTTTCTCCTGAAATTGAGTACAATTTGATTTTTATCTGACAAAAATAAGAATAAATTTCCATGAGATTTCGATTCTTCATAAATCTTAATTGCTGCCCAATGGTAGTATGCCAATTTCTTGGCTACATGATTTTGGCAATTATTCTCAATATGTATCAAATCTGGATAGCAAGCTTAATTAACCAAAAAGAAAAAAAAACATTCTATACCGAAAAAAGTCACGATAGCAGAAGCAAAATGCAGTATCACAGAGCTATGCTAAAGAACAGAATCATTGACGTCTTGATATGGTAGGCACATTTACATGCCTTAATACATTGGAAGTATACGAAGCAAAATATATGCGAATAAAAGGTGACTGCCATATGTATTGAATGAGACGTGCAATTTAATACGAAACTTGAAGTAAAATCTCTTAGGTTAGATATTTCTATTTAGTTCCGTTACAATTTATGATTTAATAATTAAGCCTTGGTTTTAAATATATACAGTTTCATATTAAAACTACCTATTAATTTTATTTGCATTTAATATAACGACGTTGATACAATGTTACTGACCTTTTTGCGGAATGAGGTGGTGAATTTGAAGCAGTCATGGTGTTTCCTTACTAATCTTCTGCACAAACGAGCTTAGAGATGACTCTTAAAAGTAAGTGTAAAGAGGGGATGAATTCATTCAATCACATCCTTTATAATCGGATTTTTTTTATGAAATCCTTCCACTAAGGGACTACATTTTAAAACAGAAAAGTGTTTGCCATCTTACATCTCTAAACGACTGCACTCTCTCTGGAGTTAATGTTTCATGAGAATTTCGAATTTAATGTATTGTTTCTTGTCAAACCATGAAAAGTGTACAAATAGCAATTGCGAACGATACATCCCCTTTTTTAAGTCACTCGAAATGCTTGTCATGTAGGAATGAAAAATGTAAACATTCGTATTTGTTTCTAATAATCACAAGTATATGATTTTTGCAATGCAGCAACGAGATACATTTGCGAATATGCTGTTACGATCCTGCTATGATCATTCGCATTCGATATATTACTGTATTGCAGGGTTAAAATATATTTCCGATCTTTCAAAATAGAAGTATTTCTACCTGAGTCGTTATTACCACTATTTTAGCACAGGAGATTTAATAAGAATATCAGCACTGTATACGATAGTAATTTAATGTATTCCAATTCGTTAAATAATAAGTATTATTTTTTAAATAGTAAAAATATCTGTAATTACCATCATCACTTATGTATATTGCTATAGTAACATTTTATTGATTACTATATTTTCATACTTATCAATTTTTGTATATATTGAGAGGAAGAACAAGAGAAATTTGTTTTAATTTTATTTACTTATATTTTTCATTTAAAAGTTTGGTTCGTGAAAATTTAGCATTGTCTCGAAATGGTCTAAGCTAAAGTACCGAAATAAGTTTCAAATTTTTTGCCATATGCTTTCATATATTTGTCTCATTCTTAAAAACACTTTTTGATGAACTTTTAAACTTAAACATAAATTTCTATCTGATACCAAAGAAATAGAGTTTAATACTATGTAACTGAGGCAGTTAAAAGCTTTGATAAGATAAAGTAATAGGAATGGCAATTATATGAGAAAAGATAATTAATGTAATGAGTTCATAATTATTTTTCTTATTTTTAAATAATCTGTTTATCAGTATGGTTTGATGAAAGGTATTAAATAAAGATTTGAGTATAAAATAGTTCCTTCTTAAAAAGTGATTAATGAATGACAATGATATTTGGAGTGAAAATAAATTTCTGTTCATCATTCTACTCTTCAAAATTTGCTCTGTTACTTTCATTCCTTCCAAACTATTTGTCAAATGCTCCTTTTTTCATTTTACAACAAATTGAGTTAAATTCAACTGTAACTTTTGCTTTTTGTAAAACATTTAACATAGAGTTGATGCCCAATATTTAAGAAAACAGTGTAAAAATCGATCAAATTTTCAATTTTTCGCGTTTAGCATATTAGCAATTCTTGCAATCACTCCTACTAAATGCAAATAATACTACTAATAATAATTCCGATCGTTTCTATGGAAGTTATACACTCTTCAGTTCGAACACATTTTTTACCACACCTCTTTGCATACAGAACGATATAAAACAGAGAGATTCGTAAATATTTTTAAAAAAGTACAAGATCGAACAAAGGAAAAGAATGACCTTTCAGTTATGGGGCAGGAAAATTTTAGAAACATCTCTTTTTATTTATTCATTTGGACGTATACAGTTCGAAATCACTGTACTCTCATAATGGTAAGCTTTTCATAAGAGTTTTACGCTATGACCAAGCAGATACATTTTACTATTGAAATTTTACATTTAGATTTGTTGTTTATAAAGTTCTAGAGTTTGCATAACTTTAAACTGCATTTTCAGTCATATTTCAGATGATTACATCAAAAAATATGAATTCTTCTTTTCCTACTGAAGCAATGTTTATTGCTGAAAAATATGTGTGTTTATAATAACAGCACAAATAAAATCAATTTATAGCTTAAAAAATATGATATCCCTTAATTATAGCAACAATTGCTTTCATCAAATATGGTTGAGGACTTATAATCATGGACATAAAAACCTTCATTTCAGAGAAGTTTATAATTTTGTCACCAATTATTTTAAAATGTTCCATGCGCAATAATTTTTTTCCAAATTTCAGTGAAGACGTGTGCAAATAGACTCTATAGATGCATTAATAAATGCTAGTGAATGTTTTTTATTTAAGGGTAAGGGAAATACGGTAAAAAGCAGTGAGAATATAAATATTTCAGTTATTTTTAAAGGGGGGGGATTGACAGTGTATACTGAATCTGGATGCACACGGAGCATTTTGAAATGTAAAAATTATTTCGTATAATTAAAATTAAAAATTTGCGTACCTCAGAGACTATTAAATATATTTCACTAAACTTTGTACAAAATAATATCTGTTAACACGTTACACGTTTCCTGAAATTAAAAAAATTAATTGGTAATTAAAAAAATTCGTTTGAAAGTCACTTTACCCTCTAGATTCGCTTATATATATATATGGTGTGAGCTGATATTAAATATTTAAGAAATAAACGTTATACAAAATTACTTATAGAAAAGCAATATTAAGACCTCACAATATTTTTCAATGCATAAATCAATAATTGACTAAACTTTGTTAATATATCGTACGAACGGATAACGTGATTATATCTTTGTACTTCAACATTAAAAAAAAGTCTTTGGCACAGAGGAAAGAAATATTTAGTATTCTATATTATTCAGTGGAACAAATGTATTTATATAGTAAATACACTCATGGAGAAAAAAATTAGCGCACAAGGAGTCGCCAAAATGAAACGAAATTTTACATATTTAATAATTACATTGATATAAGAAATGATTAGAAAATCAAGGCAAAAGGATAATTTATTTCAGAGAAAAAGACAAAAGAATATAGTATTTAATACCACGTTGAACTCCCTCTAGCGTGAATGCACGATGCGATACGATCGGGCATTGAGGCATACAAGTTCTGTATGATATCATGAGGCATTTTGTTCAATATTTGCCTTTAGTTCGTTCAAACTCGTGGGATTCCCAACTCACCGTCCCAAATGATATCAGATATGCTCGACTGGAGACATATCTGGGGATCTGGCAGGCCAAGGAAGAGTAGTAACAGTGCAGAGACAGTCGTGTTACACCCTTGTCATGTGAGGCCGAGCATTGTCCTGTTGAAAAATGGCTCCTCTGAGCCGTTGAATGAGTGGCAATACATGTGGTTGCAGGATGTCATGGACATACCGCTGGGCTGTCATGGTGCCACGGATCAATACAAGGGCTAACCGTGTACTGTAGGCAATGCCATCCCATACCATCTCACTAGCTGTGGGAGCGGTGTGTCTCTGTAAATTAAGGGCAGGATTGAGGCGTTCTTCACGTGGTCTCCACACACGAGCACAATTGTCATCACTGCTGAGATTGAATCTGGATTCGTCGCTAAAGACGGCCTGGTTGCATTCCACTTCAGTCCAGTTTCTTCGTGCGCGGCACCACTCCAAACGGAAGCGTCGATGGGTGGGTGTCAAGGGCAGCACACGTAATAGGCGCTGCGATCCCAAATGTCCTTCAGTCAGGCGCCTTCGTATGGTTCGAGAAGGCTCAGTGAAGGTGCTATTTGTGCCTGGATGGCGGCTGATGAAGCAGTACGCGTGCATTTCTTACGATGTGGTCTTCTCGAAGACTGATCTATTGAGGGCGTTCTGAATCTGGTTTTTGTAAATGACATCTCTCGAATACACTGGTCCCAACACCTTCTCACAACACAATCAGAGTGACGATTACTTATTGACGAGCTACTCGCCTAGCCGACCACCCAGCTTCCATCATGTTGATGATTCTCCCCCTCTCAAACTGCGACAGCTGCTCATATTGTCTTCGAAAACGCCATAATGGTATGTCTACTTCAGCACACTCAAACAAGCTTTGGTTACCTGTTTTATACTCCACGGAGAACGACGTTAAACGTCCTCTTCCGGCTATACGTAATGTGCAATCACTCTACATTTCTAATCATTTGCATATCTCCCCAACATATACCTTAATGCCAAGTTTCGTTACGATCCCGCAGTTATTTTTTGATGCGCTAATTTTTTTGTCCATGACTGTATGTTTCAGTTAATTTTCTTTATCTGGTGAGTGAGAGAAAATTATGCGAACTTCACACTTTAAAGCAACACGAGGGCTTTTGGCAATGAAATTCGTAATTTTGAATCTCAGTCAAGTGACAATGTTAACACCTGCTTTTATCTGGTAAAAAAGTCCAATGGGATTTCGTGATCAACTGTGTTCGTTTCTCCCAGAATGTAAAAATTGAATTTATAATTTAAAATGCATAGAAAGTTTATTTATAAACACATCATTCCCATACCTAAAAAAATTGATGAATCAATTAATTATTATCATTTATTTTTATGATTATTAACTAACTATAAAATTTTATTTCCCAATATGAGTTTATATCGAAAATTAAATCATATCTTGAGTTAAAAAAATTATATTTCACGAAAATTTTTTAAAAAAATTGTCTCTTGTTTAGTATATGAAACTAATGAAACTTATGATTGTTTTTCACTCGCAATTAACTTGATAAAATATTTTAATTAAAATGCACTCATTTTTTATATAAATATTAATGGAGTAAAAAATTCTAATTCATCCAATTTTGATATTCGTTAAATTATAATTATTCTTTCTATCATTAGTTTAATTTATAATATTAGAATATCAAATTGTAATGGTGAAAGAAAAGAAAATTAAATATTTCTTGTAATGAAGGTGTTGTGTACTATGATAAACATATTCCTAATGAATTCATGCAATTTTTCATAAATGACTATTGTCACAAATCTTACAATTAACAGGTGAAGCAATTTTTTTATGACTTTACAGATAGTCTTAAGTGTTTCAAACTCAGCGTTTGTTAAACATATGAAAGTTTACACTTTGTAAAATGGAAAATAAAATGAGCATTTTCCTTCCGTTTCATAATAATAAATAGGAATGCTGCTTTTAAAAATTTTAGTAAGAACAGCATTACAATCTTTTTCGTGATTAATTTCGAGTAATGATATTTTGGTAATATAAAAATTGTTCTTTAATTTTAAGAAACATAATTAAACATTCTACTCCTTAAACAATGTGATTTTAATTAAGACAATTTTACTATCGTTAATTAAAGTAATATAAACATTTTTAAAACAACGTTGCAGAAACTCGACATTTGTAAATTAGAAAAAATGGTAAAAGTATTTCCAAAGACAAACTTAGAAATTATGAACTGAAAATCATTTTAGAATTTGTATCTTTTTTTTTATCAAAGCTAATTGAAATATTTCATACACATTAAGATAAACTAAATATTTAATTTAAAATTTTATGAAATGTATTTAAAGTAATCAAATAAATTGATACAAATTATCTCCTTGTGTTATGTATGTGTTCTTCATCAAGAAGAAAGAACCGTGAAGTGAATATAAATTTAAGACCCATAAATATAGAATGAATAAAAGTGAAATACGTTCAACAGTGAATGGTTTTAATTCAAAAATCAAGTGTTACAAATGCCTTTAAACAAGAAATAGCATTCTACAAAATATGCATATTATTTTGCATACTACAAAATAAGAATAATTTTAAAAGGCAAAATGCTAGTACGAAGAGTACGAAGATTTTATATCTGCCATTTCGATGTATTTCTGAAATCAGTTCTTATAAATTATCTGCATTGTTTTTGTTATTCTTTTAATCTGCAACAAACGTTTAATCATGTTGAAATAGTTTCTACCACAAAAAGAAAAAAATGATTGCATTTTGTCACTTTTAGTGATTCAAATTTTAAAGTTACAGCTATTAGAGCAGAATACTATTAAATCTTTCCTAATATTGTCTTAAAAATAGTTTAAATTTATTAATACAGTTTGCTTTTAATTTTTAAACATTTAATCACTTGAACGTTACACATTTGAAACATATTACTTTAGGTATAAATGTACTTTTGAAGTGTAGTATCAATTAATATTTGAAAGAGTTGAAACCAATTTATTGCTGTGCAAATAATACTTTCAATTATTTTTTCTGTCCAAAGAAATGATGAAATTAGGAACTTGATCAAATGTTGTTGTTGTCGTGTGTTTCCTGCTGATGTACATATGAAAAACGAGAGATAGACGAATAGAAACATACAGTACGATCACACAGAATTATATAGAGACTTTTTACTATACAAATAATGCTACCTGCATAAACAGAAGGGGTGCGCTGCTTTCCACATTCGAGATGGAAATCCATTTCAGGCGAAAGCCCGAATTCCATCCCAAAGATACATCCATGCTTTATTCGGGATTCCAACCCGAGTCCACTCGGTTTCAAGCCAAGGGTCGTATCCACCATACTGGCTGGGTGGCATTTGATCAAATCCCTAAGGAATATGATCAAATACAAAACATGACACCATGGTGAGCCACCGACAGATTGATCTAAGACAAACTACTTTTAGAAAAGGGAAAGAACGCGGTAATACAAAAAAAGTTATCCACTTTATAATATCAGTCTCGGAACTTTTCACTCGCACCTCGTATATAATATTTTTATTATATATAAAGCTAGGATTTTTTTTTCTCAACAGAGCACGAGCTAGGATTTTTGAAACATTCAGATTATTTTAAGACTTACTATTAATGTGTGTGTGTATATATGGAAATAATAACCGGTGTATTTTTTATGAAAATCGCTCTACTTTGATGGTTAAAATATGAATAAGTCCATTTCTAAATTATATACTTCTAATATATCCTGTTTAGGTGAGAATCCTTGGAAAAGAAATCCCCAAATCAAATAACAAAAACTAAATTTTTGCATCATTAAGATTTATTTCTCGTTGTTCTGACAACGATAGGAATATTGCCAAGATTTCATGTACAAGAGTACATTATTTTAATTCTTGATCATGCTGGGGCTCCTGCAATAGCGGGGCCCCGGTGCATAGCATCCACCGCACCTCCCAGATGGCCGGTCATGGGTAAAGGGGAGTGGTAACAAGCAAAAATAGAGCTATGCGAATCCTGACTTATTCATTTCATCTTTTCGCTAAAATAGTTCAGAAATTTAATAAATTCACGCACTTCCATCATGTAAATGACCTTGAAGAGACTTTTATTTTGACATCTTCCGGGAATTTATCATATCCCTTAGGGATTTTTTTAAATTCCTGATTTCATCATTCTTTTGTGACATATCCATTCACATATCGAATTTTTAAGCGCGCGCGCGCACACACACACACACGCACACACACACGCACAAACTAAGCTTATTAAAGTTATTTTCAAAAGCTGTACAATATTTTGAAGGAGAATTTTTTTTCGTGAGTTTCAATGCATACACTTATGAACAATATTTTTAGCTTTCTCTGATGTACAATTCATTGAATTCTTGATTAACCAATGAATTAGGTTGAAACTGGTTGTCTCTGAAAGTAATATTGATGTAGAGAGCTATTAATTCCTCTGATTAATCGGGTACATTATTAACGCTACCCTTTTATCTTGTGGAGTTATGTGACTGCTGGAAATTAAGCGATATACTTCTTGTATCTTCTTTCCTTCCAGCTATTCTTACAGGAAATGCTTCTCTTAGTTTATTACAGACACTGTTTTTCTTTTATTTTTTTCTTTCCTTTTTGCTGTCCATTTACTTACAGTTAAAATTTATCTATACATGTTTCAGTCTGTCTCAATTAATTCCTACTTAGTAATTAGCAATTATTTCTTTATCAACCAGCGAAAGTTTTTTGATGTTAACAAGGTTCTCTATAAAAATAAGTTGTATTTCGTTTTTATTTTATCGAAACATGTCTAATGTATTCTACATTTTTTAAAATTTTTTCATACATAATATAAAACTCTATCTGTAACAAAATGTTTTTTTACATGTTCTTGGCTAGTAATTCTATTTTCATTCTTTTTCTCTATTTTCTAAAAGTATGTAAAATGCCTTCTATTCATTAAAAATTTATTTCTGTATCAGGGACAATGGTATTTGAGGTATACATTTATCTAGAAGTCGTTTTTTCTCCTTATGATTACATCAGTTAAGTGAGTCTTCATTTTTGTACAATGTTGCAAAAAATGCTCTTCTTATAACTGGAACTGAGAGACCTAGGAATTCAACCAGCAAAAATATTTAAAACTTTGTACCCTGAAGGCTATAAGTTTTGGTCTATCAGCTTAGTTGTGTACGCATTTGCAATGTCATAAAAAGGTTGTAAAAACAGGACAGATGCATTTTTCTATGGATTTAGGGTGTTTAGACCTTGAAAAGTATTCTGTAAAATATCTGATAAAGTGTATGAAGCAATGTTTTGGCTCTCTATGTTGGGGATAAATACAAAATGTAGGCATTTGTTTTTCTCTTTCATTGAAAGAATTGCAAGAAAACAAATGAACTCTGGAATGTACAATGGAAAATATAATGTTATGGAACAATATTGCTTCCCGCCCTACATATAGTGAAGATTAACTATCACAATTGTCCTGATTTTTCTGTACCTAATCCTTCTACTCCACACGAAAATGGTAAACCTGAGAAAGAGGGAAGATCGAAAGACATTAAAGATATAAATTACATTTCTTGAGCGGATGAGGGACCTCATTGAATATATATTACCATATTACCTCATTGAATGATCTTAATGACTTAATCAAGATCTTAATCTACTCAAATTCAAATCTAGGTGTCTAAATCAGAAAAAATAATCAAACATTTTCCAACTTTTTCATTAGTAAAAATGGATACGAAACAATTTAGAAATATATTAGTATGTATTGTTTGCCAAGAGTGAAAATTTTAGACCTTTATTAAAAACTAACTAGCTGGTCTCTTTTGGAAATGTCTAGTGTACTATTTTTTTTAAAGGAAGGTGTTATGATCTCAGTTTTTTCAGATATTGAAAATAAAAGGAATTATTGTGTTATGTGCTGAGTATCAAGATGTGTAGTGTAAATTTTAATTAAAACTAATCTTAAGAAGCTTGATTTTTTTTAACTTCGAAACATTTTTTTATGTATTTAAAATTATTTTGAAATTTTATTGGTTTTTGAAGTATTCCTTTAAGTGTTATGAAAATATTTTTCTCAGAAGATGAATTATGCGCATTTGTTCTTATTAACAGCTTATATTTCTTTTTCCAGCACTACATTTTGTTATTAAAACAGTAGTGATATAATAATTTGACAAAGTTATAAATAAAAATACGTAAAATATATGACTCATTGAACAGTTATGTTTACGTAAATGTATGTGAATTACAAAAAAAAAACAGAAATATAAGCTATTTGTAACGAAAATATATATGCACCCAGAAGAAATCGAGGTACTATCACGAAACTTGGTAGGAATGCGGTCTGGCAAGATATAAGGAAATGATTAAAATTTCGACGCTTATGAGACATGGGTAAGCTCGCTATGTGCATATGAGATGCGCAGCTGGCAAAGTTTAAAATCACTATTGCTGGTACCTCAGGATTAGCTAGGCAGAGCACGAGCGAACTTGACCGTTCAACGCCATTCAACCAATTTAAAGCACCACCGAACGCGGCCGGTAACTAGGAAGGAAACCTCTTAATTTTAATGGATTTTTCTAGATTTTTTTCTTTGCTATACCCTCACAGGCAACTTTCTAATTCTTACTAAACGTAACTCCTGAAAATATTTTGTCAGGGCAACCAAAACTGATGAAATTCACATCTCGCTTCCAGACTGATTGCTATTTCTCTCAACAGAGTTCTCTCGCCGCATCGCTCCTATCCCTTGCCATTGCTCCAAGTCCTTCAACAAATCACAAGTTTTCCTAAAAGTAGAAAAAACCCACAAACTCTCAGGTTCAAAACAAGCTTCTTCAGACATGGGACTGGGGATCGCTCCACGATCCCTATACTCGATTAAAAATTATCAAAGTCAAAGCCATAGGGTTATTTAAACAAATAATTAGATTCAAATGGGTGTTATTGTGACTAGCGTGCCTAAAAGACGTAACCTGTGACAGTACGAACAGTTCTCGGATTTCGAGACGGAGCGTATGGTAGGTCTCATAGAAACAAGAAGTTGGTCGAACAGTCGTATTGGCCACAACGTAGGTGGGAACGATAGGGTATTTGCTTGGTGTTGGCAACAATTGTTAACGGAAGGGATAGTCTACCGCCACAGAGTGTCAGGGCATTCTAGGAACACAATTAAACTTGATTACCACAACATCATAACAACATCCATGTCCTCACCCATAACGTCGTTAAAACCTTTTCGACATCATTTACCACCTTTCAGACATCAGGTGGTATCAAAGTAAACCATTCGGAGACGACTTCCCGACGCATGAATAAAGAACCGATGGTCATTAGGACGCCACTACTAATCCACATAATAGGTAGTGTTGATTTCATAGGATTTTTGTCGTCCTCGAGAAAGCTGGAATGTGACCAACTGGAGGCATGTGATCTTCAGCGGTGAATTCTGATTTAGTCTCATTGCTGATGACCAGCGCATATGCATTTGGAGGCGGAAAAGCCACCGGTCCGATCCGGTATTTGTGGTCGAGAAGAATACATCAATAACACAAGGTGGGGTAGAGAGGGGAGTGATTTATTGGGACAGAGGATCCCTTCTAATAACCCCTCAACGAACTTCAACGGCGCGTAGTAATGCGTGAACGAGATTTTAACGCCAGTTGTACTGTCTTTGCTTTGAAGTCGCGCAAGTGCCATTTTTTATGTTTATTTGCCTCGTTCACAAGTTGCGCAACTCTCCCTAAAATATCTTTAATGATATGACGTACTCTTAAGCCTTCCATGTCATCAGACCTCTTGCCAATAGAGAGGTGTTTAGAAGGCAACTGTAGTCTTTTTGGAATATTGTTGAAAAAATTGCCTGGCCACAAATTATGGCATGATATTCCGCAGGAGGCGTTCCCCTCGATTCGATACCCCGCCGTGTTTCAGCTTATATAGCTGCCACTGTTTAATTTAATACCTACTGATTTGCATTTTTTTGCCATATTTTCTTTATTAAGCAATCTGTTCATCGCAATCCTTTCGCAATCTATTCGCAATCCTTTACTTATCTCCTCAGACACTATATAAATGCCATGTTTCGTGATTGTAGATCATTTCTTTCTGGGTGCATATAATTTTTTTGTGACAGAGTGTATTAGTGGTCGGCATACAAAAACCAGAGGAAGAAAAAATAATGAAAGCAAAATCAGAAATAGACAAAAATTATTACTTAATTGCAAATTAATTGCCTTTATTTTGAGAAATTATTTTTTCATCAAAGCTCATAAACGATATATAAATGTGATTATATCATTTACTTATGAAACATTGATCTTTTGTGAAGCAAATATAACAGACAAATCTTTAAATACATAGATAATATCAAAACAACTTAATTCTTTCTATGATAATAGAAAAGTGGATTAAAATTGCGATATTGCTAACAAAATTAACTACAATTCTATTATTTGGTTATCAGATATACTTCTAAGAATGAATTAAAAGTTTTAATGGAATTAAATAAGTGTTCCTAATAAATTTGTGACAGTATGTTATTTATTCTTTCGATATAGCCATTGACAATGTAAAATTCTTTAGGACGTTCTACTATTAAATCTAGTAACAGTAATTATATATAAAGATCTAAGACAGTTTTCTTAGACAACTCTAAGACAGTTTTAATTAATGTTTCTTTTTATGTATTTTTTCCATACTGTCACAAGCATTTGAGCCAGTCAACAACTTCGGAAGAATCTAGTTTTAATTAAATAAGAACGGAAAAATGATGTCAAAGGGAGAGAAGGCTTTCAATAGCAATCATGTGTGCTAACTAGTTTTAATGTACATCCTAATGAAAGCTAGAGAACTCTTTCAAACTCTTTTATTTATACATTAAGTAGTCTTTGAAAAAGATTTTACTCCCGGACGTCCTAGATTCCTGTATGCGTTTTTTTTCTTGCATAATAGGATGAAAAAAACGGGTGTCATTAAATAAGTATTAAGTAAGAAAAAAATGAGTCATGTGGTATTTGTACCCTTTTCTCCGGTCGAAAAAAAATTAGTTGGGTGGTTAATCTTAGTTTTAGAATTTTTCCAACTTATATTTATTCAAATGGTATGGTCATATTATTATCAACTAAGACGAAATAATTGGTAATAAAAAAGTACTTTAAAAGAATTCAAATAATTTTTATTTTATTGCGAACATTAATTTTTCTCATTTCTTCCCTTAAGAACATTTTATTTCAGATTTATCTTTACAGTGAGTAAAAGTTTTTTTTTTGAAAAAATGACGTCGAATATGTGTAAACGATTTTGTTAATATTTTAAACTGTCTTAAATTGTTTAAATATATTAATTGTTATTTCTTTTTAAATTTAATTTAAGTTATAAGATGCAATGATTTTTAATAGATTAAATAATTTATTAATGACCCAGCTGTTTAATTTTTAGTTGCTTACACTGCGTAATTAGCTTTTTAACAATGTTGATTGTCTCATTTACTTAACTTTAATTCAAAAATATAGAGCTGTTACACTTCTCTTATGTAGCAACATAAGGGAATTAATTTGTTATTACATCGATATACAAATTCCATAGTTCATGATGAAAGAACACTTCGAGAAACGTTTAAAAGAATTTAATTATCTTTTCTCTTACAGCTTATCATTTGAACTGTTGTGAAATAAATTTGTTTGAAGTATAATAATAAACATGTTTTTTTGTGAAACAGCTATCTTCTTTTGTTTGTTTATTAAAAATGTAGAATATTAAGCATCTGAAATGTAAGTGATGTCTTTTTTTGTGAGCTTTCTAAAAATTCAATAATTTAATTTCGAAACAATTTAGATCAACAATTAACTGTTTACCGAATTACAAACAAGTGGAATTTGTCACTTGTGTAAACTGCGAGATCTTTCTTGTAGCGTCATGAGTGCGGAAAAAAGTAATTTCGCTCAAATAGCGAAGAAGAAACGACACATAAAAAATGATAAAAAGTTAAGTGGACTTCTTACTTCCACAGATATTCTGACATGGTGGTAAATAATTTAACGCACGGTGAACAGGACTATACATACGAACACGCCAAGTTTGCTATGGAGTGAAAAAATATTCGAATAACTTTAGTTTGAAACATTGTCGAAATTGAGCTAAGAATGACTGGAAATATGAGGTTTGACACAAAAGAAACGAGACTGGTCAAATAAATCATTGTACTTACCGAATTAGTTCTCCGTGGCAGTATCGTCTTCAGCATTCACACTCTTTTGCATTCGGTTCTGCCATTGATGGTAACTGTTCTGGAACGACGTTTTTGAAAGGCGCTTCAGGAAATTATCCATTTTTGCTTGAACCTGTTCAACTTATGTTAAAATGGGTGTCCTTCAAGCAAGATTTAACTGTAGGAAGTAAAAAGAAGGTGCATGGTTCCAAATCAGGTGAATAAGGAGGATGTCCCATCATAGTAAGGTTTTTGCTGGTCAGAAACTGCTTGACATATAAGATCGTGTGAGCAAGTGCAATGTCCTGATGCAACAGCCATTTAACCCTCCACACAGATGTGGCTTTTCCCCCCAATTTTTCACGACGTCTTTTTAGTTTTTTTAATGTAGTAGTGTTGATTAACAGTCTGACCACTGGGAATCCACTCAATCATTACAATTCCATTAATGTCGAAGAAGAAAATAAACATTAACTCGAACTTTAATTCTTTTTTGGATCTTGGGGTTCTTGGGAAATTCCACTGCTTCAACTGGCGCTTACTTTCTGGGTCATAGGTAAAAGTCCATGTCTCATCACATATTACCATAGATTCCAACAAATATTTTTCGTGTCCATTGTGCTCTAATGTGTCCACAGACACTTCTTTACGGCAATGTTTTTAGTCATTAGACAGAACTTCTGGAATAAATTTTGGAATATTTATCATTTAAAAATTGATGTAAGCCATTAATTTAATTGGATGGTAGGAAATTTATTTTGAAACAAATAAACTGAATGAATGAATGTAATGAAATGAGTACCATGTAAATTACAATTCAAATATGCGTGAATGGACATAGTTGTATAAACACAAAACATTAAAATATGGAGATGAAAATCTGTAAAGGATTTCTGATTAATTTGATGATTTTAATGGTCATAATTTACCTTGGCTGAAATTTATTTTTTTAAAACGATTTCTCCCTTCTTCGTGTAGTATTTCATTATCCAAATGTAAAGATGACTATATTTAGAAATAAATAATTATGAAACTCTTAAAGGAGTAATAGTCTAAACTATGTGTAAACTGTTTCATACGCGGCAATCGGAATCCTTAGTTATTAAATCATGGGTTAAGTGAACCATGTTATACAATATTAATTAAAATTGGGTGATAATGTAGTTTCAAGATTTATGCTAATTTAATCTGAAATTTTAGTTTGTTGAAAGGCAAATAAAACATTTCCTTTATTCTGAAAACTTGTTTTATCATAATATACACAAAAGTTTTATTTAATGTGAAAAAATTAGAAGACACATTTCATAACTTATCGATAGCACTTAACAAAAACAACTGAGCAATATACAAAAGCATATATATATTAAAATACAGAATAATGGAAAAATTCATAGAAATTTATTAATTGTTAAGAATGCAACTTCTACAATACATAAGTTAATGGTATCTTAGAAAAAAATATTCAATAAAAGAAAACTCGAAGTATTAAAAGAAAGTCAAATTTATTGTTTAACAGTAGATAAAAGAAGTACTAATGGCAGTTCTTAACAGGAATTCATGACGTCATCTGAATAAAAGATTAACCTGAATTTCATAAAAAAGAAAACAAGATACTAAAAAGAGTGATATTACAAGTTATTGTTTTTCAAAGGAGCCGTAGTAAAACGACTTGTTAAAGAGGTCCTATTGTATATATACGTGTGACACACAAAAAAAACAAGACTGGTTCAATAAATCATTGTACTTAAGGAATCAATTCCTGTGACATTATTCATATTCAAAGAAGTCCCCTTCAGCATTCACACACTTTTGCATTCGGTGCTGCCATTTCTGGCAACAGTTCTAGAACGAGAATTTTGGAAGACCCTTCAAAAGATTCTGCTTTCTTGCCTGAACCTCTTCAACAGAGTTAAAAGGGATTCCCTTTAATCAATAGTTAACTGTAGGAAATAAAAAAAGTCGCATGTAGCCAAATCAAGTTAAAAAGGAGGATGACCCGTCACAGTAATGTTTTTGCTTGTCATAAGCTGCTTGGCAGATATTGCCATATGAGCGGGTGCATTGACTTGGTGCAACAGTACTCCATCACTCCCCAATTCTAGCCTTTTTTTACCATGTTTTTATTAATTCGCTTTCTTGTATATCTGTCCGGGTGGAGTTTTTTAATTGATTTTAAAGTAACTTCTCGATAATCTAGAGACTTGAAATTTGGACCACAGCCAAAGTGGATGACATTGCATGAAACTGTAAAAAAGCATGGTACATTAAAAATTTTCTTTATTCATAAATTATTTCCTAATTTTTTCGCGAAGTCTTTTTAGTACCTCAATGTAGCAGTGTTGATTAACAGTCTGAAAACTGGGAACCCACTCAATCATGACAATTACATTAATGTCGAAGACAATTAACATTACTTTGAATTTTGATTCTTAGATGTGTGCTTTTTGGAATCTTGGGGATCATAGAGACTTCCACTGCATCAACCACTGTTTATTTTCTAGATAATAGGTAAAACTCCATGTCTCATCACATGTTACAACAGATTCCAGCAAATCTGGCCGTTTTCTAGTGGTTCTAACATGTCCACACGCACATCTTTACGCCCCTGTTTTTGTTCATCGAACAGAACTTTTGGAACCACCTTCACACAAATTTTCCTCATGCGTAATTTGTCAGTTAAAATGCGTTGAGAAGCTTCCCTATCCAATATAATCAACTCCGTCACTGCACTAACACTTAATCTTCACACCTTGGATTACACATCACAAACTTTGACAATGTTTTGGTCTGTAATCTATCTCCTCAGGAACAGTGTGGCGATGCATAACGTAACAATTCAGCAACCTCTCACCACGATGACTCCAAGCTCGAATCAAACCATCGTTATGTTACAGGTAGAAGCATGGTTTGTCAGTAAACGCTATGTCGTTCAATAACGTTGTCCATGGCCGCCGTTCATCGCACCATTGTTGGCACAAGCGCCTATGGTTTCCAGTCAAGGGTAAACAAAGTAATGGACGGTTTGCTGACATTTCACTCTCCTACAAACTGCGCCGAATGTTACCAGCGGACACTAAAAGATGCTTAACAGACTGAATCGGTTGTGCTATGGTTCGTGGGGTTGAGAGATCCCTCACTTCCCTGCGTACAATTCACCTATCTTCACAGGCAGTGGTGCAACGAGGTGGGTGCAATGGATCCCACCGGTCCATAGTTTCCTCCTACATCCAGCAATGGTAGATCCACATCACAGTTGCTTGATTTCGTCCAGCACGTTGACCCATTTCTCTGAAGGATATTCCGCAAAATTTATCGGCTATTATTCGTCCTCGGTCGAATTCAGAAACTTGATCAAAAGACGACCGAAATCTTCCACGACTCATAGGTAAACAGCTTACACAAAAAAACGCATGAAAAAAAACACAGAATTATCATATTTCAAATTACCTATCTCTTCTTCCTTATTAAGAGCTTGCGGGTGGGGCTCTAGTCACCCGTTATATGCATCTGCGCTATAATGCTAATTATATGCATATTTCATTATTCAAACACATGTTGTAAATTTCACATGGTTTGCATGCTTCCTTCAGGTTGTTGCATTTTTTGTATATAGACTAGATGCCTTATACTTTGGTTCAGCGGAATTTCAATAGTGGCTCCACAATTGACTACTATTTGTTTAATCACAGCACCAAAATTTTAATAAATTCTTAATATTTATAAAATATTGATTTTTTAAGGCAGTTTGAATGTAAAAATAAATATGAATATATAGTTGATGGATGAAACAAAATCTTAAATTTTGTAAAAGTCACGAGCTTTAAGCATGAATGGATAAATTGGAAAGCTTGACAAAAAAGGAACAAAATATTCGACAATAAAGTCTAAATTTAAGCAGGAACAGCTTCTAAATTTTAGTCTGCAATTTTCAGAATAAGTAGAAGTTTCTCACACATTTATAAATATTTAATTCTCTTTCTGAATATTGTATTTAAAAAATATATTTCTCATGTATGCGGTAACAATACAAAACATAGAAAGAAATTAACAAAGAATATGAAATGCAACCGTTGATAGCTTCAACAGACCTAGCCTTCAACAGTTTGTATGAAAAAAAATGCAAATACATGTCGCTGTTTTTAAGTGTTATATAGTGGTGGTAAATAACACCTGGGGCAAGAATCAATGAGTAAATTACAATATCATGTTCAAAATTTTTAGTAAAAAATACGGCATTTTTTAAATTGTTTTTACTTAAAGTACCAACATTATAGTTTTTTTTATATGTCTTTACTTTAAGTGCTAATATTTTCTTCGGTTTTGGGATAATGTTGAGTATAATCCCGGCGACTTGGTGACATTTTGTGGCGCCAAAATAGCCAGAAGGTTTAACTGGGACTTTGGCTGACAATCTCCCATGTCTTGTTAATTGTTCAAACTTTGGCGCGGCTTATGGTTTTAACTTTATTTTAAGTTTTCTTTCCACATGAAGCAACATAATTTTTTATCCACTTCCATGACGAAAAATAAATTCCTCTTATAACATGTATGAAACTTGTACAGCTTATTTTATAGAGTCCATCTAAGTAGCACTATCTTTTTTTCACTGGAAAAACGAAACTGCGATTATTTAAAATGTTTAGTAAAATTTAAGAACTATTTATTTATTTCCGTTTTTCGTGGTATAAGATTGCATTGTGGAAAGTAAACATAAATTTCGAGATCTAGCTGGTTATTATTTTTCAAAAAAGGTGAGCTAAGAAAACACATGAACACATTATCAAGTATGCATTTTATATATTATAAGTTTCAGAAGTATATTATTCGTTAAATCAATATTCCTTGGATTTCTGTATGATATATGAGCTTAAATTTAAAATAACTGCCTAATTTCGTACTTTAAGGAATAATGCATATTGCAAAATATTACGTTCTATCAAAGTATTTATCTTCAATTTAAAATAAAATTAGAAAAATAGGCTATATGTAAGTCTATTTCTTATTTATTATATTTTGAAATTAAATTTTAATTTGATATTTATGAACGAAATTTTATTTAAACAAAAACTATACACCTTGATGGAAATTATAGCATTAAAACAATTAAATGTAAATATTTGCACAAGAAAATTTCTTTTTACTATCTTAAGTATTTTCTTTCCAACTAATTGAATTTTAACTCAATCGTATTGGGAAATGAAATTCCTCACTTACATATAAATTTCACTAATTAGCAGATTCAACAACAAATATTTTTTTAATGTTAAATGGGAGCATCCAGTAATTTAAATCAATAATAAAGTTCAGACATTTGAAAAGTAAACGAACAGTTTTCAATTTAAATATTTTTCTTTCGTTCAAGCTTGACTATTTGGAAATCTAATTATGTTCATTGAATATTAAAAGTTAAAAGAAGAGTCTGTAATGCTGTAAATTTATATTGAATAGATTGTCAAATATTTTAAGGAATTTTTTCTCAGTATTTTTTTTAAAAAAAGATTGTATTTCTGTTATTGTCTACGCCAATATTAATCGAATTGATAAAATATATCCTATATCTTTAATCTATTTAAGCTAAATTTATGAAATTCGGATTATTTCCAATAAGTTATCATCAAAAATACCTTAATGTAACCGTTCCTTATTGGTTGCAGTGTTAAAATGAAAAAATAACCATCAAAATATTCGGGTAAGTTATAATACATTTAATAACATGAAAAAAATCATTCTTACAAATGATGGATACTTAGACGGTACACGACAATCTAAAGTAAACATTCAAGGTAACTTAAATATAAAACCTTGATTGGACAGTGAGAGGGAAGACGCTCAAACATTGGAATCCAAGCTCTCTCTGAAGGAAAAAAGAAGTGTGTAGCAAGTTCGCGCTTTTGCTCTAAATCTATCCATATCGTTGCGGCATCTACATTGCAGTCTTAGAAAAGTATAGCATGCATTAAATTAATAAATACCCATACTATATGAGTTTTTGCTTTTCGAATTCTTCAAAAGGTTTTTTTTAATAAAGAATTGCATATAATTAAAAGTGTTTTATGCCGAAACACTAATTCAAGGAATCTGTAAAGATTTCGAAGTTGAAATCAGATTAAACAAATTAGTTTATAGTGTGTTTTTGTTGCCTTATTTTTTTTTTTAAAATAAAATGTAAAAAATAGTTCAGTAAACAATATTTTCATATTGTATAGATACAACTTCCACATAATGTTTAGATTAAAAAAGATAAAAGTACACATTATACATACACATTTTTCAGGTAGACAAAACTTGAACTTAAGCATTGAAACATTCGAGTATCCTTATATTAGAATTTTTTGCTTAAAATGCGCATAAAAAAAAGAATGATAGATTTAAAAAAAAAGTTTTAATTATTTTCGGAATATATCACTATGCTTCTCTTGTATTTTTCATAGAATAAATATAGATTTATTTTATTGCAAAAAACCGCATAAAAGAGGCAATTTGGGTATAGACCAAAAAAGGGGGCATTATTTCTTCAAAAACTTACCTAAAATTTAAAGCCTGTTTATAAGCCAAATGGGGGGGGGGAATGAATTCACTAAAATCTTCAAACATGTCGCCATGAAGTTGAATAAGTCATCAAATGGTAGAATATTTTCTAATCAAATTCTATAAAGTGAAACACCAGACGTCAAAGATAACAGTTTAATTTTTGGCTAACACATTTTCTCTGCTTGTTTGTTATCTTGAACTTTGTCTGTGCTATTCAGACTTTTCACTCAATTTTTTTTCGAAATTGAGAGAGACGACAATTTTGTATACTGCACGCGTTCGTTCACCTATGATTTATGCCGTGCAGGAAAAACTCAATACCATAATCATAAGCATTCAGACATCCCAATGAGTGAATGAGAACTTTACGAACTATTCGAAACCTTGGACTCATATATTGGTTTTGAAGTTAATAGATGATATTTTTTTTGGAATATAAGTTCCATTCAAAGAACCCAAATAGTTACAAGAAAAATTCGTTTGACTAACTTAATAAAAAAATTCATAAAGTTTAAAAAATTCTCGGCTTATATGAAAATATACTGTACTTGATTTAAAATTTGTAATTTTGTATTAAATTTCACTAAAATATTAAAAAATACTATTTTTGTAACGTGGTATACCATCTCAAGGATAGCAGAATCTTTGAAGTATAAAAAAGGTAAAATATTTAGAGACATAGGCTTGCCACTTTATGTACGATTGACTCTTGAATAAGTTTTCCCACGCGGTAATTATTTCAACTGAAGTAATAGAAAATGATAATAAGGTTTGGAACAACAATGCAGTTTGTTATTTGGGAGAACAAGAACAACAAACACGTTTTGAAATGTCTGTTTGAAATCTATGACGCTATATACATAAAATAGTAATGAACGATATTGATCCGCTGCAAATCGAAGTAAATTTTAACGATATCATGGTTAAAAGAAATGCGCATGAAAAGTTTTACATGAATAATACTGACTGGTAAATACTAGGGCAGCGCTAACCTTTTTGACTCTTGGATCAAACTTTGTTCAAATTTTTTTTGTACTAGCTTGTGGGTCACTAATACCCATTTGCACCAGAGTTAAGTTAAAAATTTTTGACTGAGTATTTTTTAAACTAAACCTATTTAAGATTAAATTGGCTTAACAGGTAAAAAGGGGCGAGGTTTGAAAATTTAAAAAATTTAGTGAGGTTAAAATTTTTTAAATGTTTGGGGCAAATGACAATAAGTGTTTGAATGAACAAGGAGTAAAGAAAATAACATACAATATTTATTATGAAATATTATTTGTTAGTATACATATAAATGTATAATAAAATTGATTATTAAGTATTTAATGAGAAATCTGTTCCTGGTTATTTTCAGATAGTTTTTTAATATTAGGTTCATATTTTGTATTCATTAGTTTAATGCATTTTGCATTTAATTCCCTGTCAAGTCTATGTCCATTAGAAGATTTTACAAAGTTAATTGAAGGAAACAATTTTTTCACACAAATATGTGGCCCCAAACATAGTTAAAAGAGCACATTAAAATTGATATAAAATTATTTGGTAAAGAATCCCTTACGTTTAATATAATATTTGCAATTTTTCCTGTAAAATCAATTTTTTATTAACTACTTTCACACAGTTTTCCTTTTACTTCAAAAATCAAGATTATTGTACCGATTATCCGACACTCACTTTTTTTCTCTCTAGGGCATTTCCTCTATATTCAACTTTGTTTCGCTTGTGGAAGGAGTTTTCTTCCCTCGTATCTCTTGAGATGTGCTGACCAGAAACGTGTTGACTAGCGCAAAGTTGCCTCGAGAGAAATCAGATTTAATTATATAATACATTAATACTTCGACTTACGCTAACCCGGAGTTACGCGATTTTCAAATCTGTCAATTAGTCATTTATCTGAGAATTGAAAAAAAATTGGTAAAAGTGGTGATATTGATTGGATGATTGAAGAACTTGTCAATCTTGCCAGGCTAACAAATTTAAAAGAGGACAGTGATGGCGTTCAAGAATTGCTGGAATCCCATAAACAAAAACTGACAATTGATGAGCTTACAGAAACGCATGAGCAAGAGCAAGATATTGAAGAGCTTTAGTCTTTAGACCCAGTTCAATCAGAAGATCGAAAGATGGTTGCGAATTTGACAGAAATCAGTTTAAGTGATAGTCAGTTAATTTGAGAAAATATAGACACCAAAGATTACCGAAGTTTTTCAAACCCAACAAGCAATAAAAAAGGTATTAGCGTGATTTGAGGAAATTTTGTAGGAGAGAAAAATCTTTGAGCCGGTTGACTACCTAGTTACATTTTATGAAACCTTCTACGCCAAAATATCTTCGGTTTGTGATTTTGACTTTTACATTATACGAGGGCTGTTTTTTAAGTAAAAAAGGATCCGTTTCTTTTTTAAAAAATTAACAATATTTTGTTTGTAAAAACCTTTATTTTGGGATTGTACATACTTTTGCCTATTTTCTACATAGTTGCCGAGTTTATTAATGCACTCGTCATACCTTAGAACTAAGTTTTTAAAATCCTTTTCAAAGAAGTCTGCCGCCTGATCAGATAGCCAAGAGTTCACAGCCGCCTTCTTTTCTTCGTTGTCATTGAAGCCCTTCCCAACAAGACTGTGTTAGAGGTACCGGAAAAGGTGGAAATCGTTAGAGGAGCCGAGTTGGGGGTGTATGGTGCATGGTGTATGGTACAAAACCTCCCAGCCAAAAGATTCGATAACACTCCGAGTTGTTCGAGAAGTGTAAGGCCTTGCGTTATCGTGGAGGAGCAAAACAACTTTTGACAGCATGCCACACTGTTAAGAAGTGAAAGCGGCCGTGAACTCTTGACTGTTCGACCAGGCGGTAGACTTCTTTGAAGAGGATTTTCAAAACAAGTTCTAAGGTATGACAAGTGCATTAATAAACTCGGCATTTATGTAGAAAAATAGGCAATAACGTGTACAATGCTAAAATAAAAGTTTTTTGAAACAAAGTATTGTTGTTATTTTTTAAAAAACAAACGGACCTTACTTAAAAAGCAGCCCTCGTATAAGATTTTACTAAACATTTTTTTAAAATTGTGGTTTTCTTTCATCTCCAGCCCCATATGTATTTATATGCGAAATTATACCTCGGTTCCACCTATCACGTAAGATCGGGGTATTACTGTATTTGAAAAATATATACCTTTTTCTCGAAATTCATTTTATCATGAGAATATTAAATATATCAGCGCTCTTTGTTGAAATAGTGAAAAAATACTGTTATTGAGTTAATTCAATCGTGATAATAAAAATTTATAAATTTCTGAACTATTACATGTAGCTTTTCCTTTATTCAGAATGATGTACTATGTTTTAATCCATCATTTTATCAACTATGTAACATGTTTCCTTTCGAAATTTTAGGGCAAGCTTTTGTGCAATGAAACGTAACCTTTTAAAGGCGTTTTTCTTATGAAGATGAATATTACAAAATAATTTTGTTCACATCTACAGACTATTTAAAAAATGAAATTCTGTCTTAGCTTATGTTGTTTTAATAATTAAAATATCGACTTAAATCCAAGGAATATCCTTCTTTATGAGTTATCCAAATATTAAATCGCACATGTTCAAGAGGTATGTAATATATATATTTTACAGTAATTTTGTGAAAGACAAATGAAAATACAATGATTACTTAAAACATCAGAACTATAAATTAATTAAATAAATATTTTTTCTGTAAAATATCCTATTCCAAGTTATTCGAGAATGACTAATTCATATAAAAACTGTAATGTTATTTTATTACATTTAACACGTAATGCAGAAAAAAAACTAATATTACTTTGATAACATAATAATGGCTTAAAGCGATTATTCTTCAGACGAAATTGTAGTACAAATTAGTTTTACACAAATATCATCGCAACTCATTTAAGAAAAACACATTCAATTTATGAAATCAACCATTTATCATTTATTCAATTCATTTGTTTCGCAATATTGCCAAGCAAAATGAAATTTAACTCTTAAAGTGTTACATATGCTATTTAACTATTTTGTAATATTTTAAACACAAAATTTTCTTACTGAACTGTAGGTATTATAATAAATTAAATTGAGAATTAGTTATTTCGAAATTAATATACACAAACATTTCATTTATAAGTTTTAAAGTTTATTATATATATATATATATATATATATTGAATGAAATAATAATTGGAAAATGTTCCGACTTTTGTGCAATGGTAATTCTTTCTAAAGTATTGCCTCGTGAGAATTGTTTCTAATCAGCCAGTAGTATTTCAATTGATTTTTCATTTAGAGAGAGAGGACTAAACTTTATAATTACATATTACATATTAGTTCTTTTTCTTATTATAATTAGCGTTTGTAAGATAAATAATTAGGTAGTCTGCCTTTACTGAATGGAAGAAATAGTTATTTGCTTTTTTCCCAGTTTTCAGCAAATAAAAGAACATTTTGCAACTAGCTCAGATGAAATGAGAAAACATGAAACACAATTTAGGAAAATCAAATTAAGTTTAACATTATGCAGATTAATAAGGTAACTCTTAAATATTTAATTCTATAATTTTATTGGTGCGTATAAACTTATAACATTTCCTGCAATTTAACATTTCTCTACTATTGACTTCCTGTGAAATAATTTCAATAATTCAATATATCTTAATTAATACGTTTGTAATGCAAATGGTTAGCTGTACTTAAACCACGAGATACACACGCATAACAAAAAAATTAGCATCCTGTGCAAATTAATTGTGACAAGTTTTTTTTATTATAAAATTGTTTGTGAACTACCGCAATCCATCTGAAATTTCTTTAAAGTGATTTTATCTTATTTGAATGGTACGGCAGTTTGACCTTCACAACAGCAAAGTTGTTCACTTGGTTAGTTTTATTTGTAAACCCGTAAATGAAGTAAATCAGCGCTTCTCAAACTGTGGGTACGCCCACCTAGGGAGGCGGGATAACTCTCCAAGGGGGCGCAAGCATATTAAAAAGTCGAAAACAAAAGATTTTAAAAAATGAATTTACTGAAAGGAGCGAAACAAAATACATTCTGGTAAAACACAAAAAATAAAATAAACATTTTCTCTGATATAATACATTTAAATATACCAGTACTGCACAATGTTTTTGTAATTAATTTAACAATACTAAAGAACATTAATAATAACTAATGACCCCATGGACTTGGCATTTAAAATTATGTACAAAAATGAACACTTATCTTGATAATTTGTACAGTTTATCATTAATCCCTCAACTGCCGATTAAAAGTTATGCGATTCGCTCCTCAATGCCATCTTTTCCACGTAAACACGTGTATGTGATGTATTGGGGGGGGGATAAATAAGCAGATCCTCTGAAATATGTAAATTCTTCGCAAGCACTGTCAAGGTCCTTTTATTGCAATCCAAGGCCTTCGGAATAATTTTATGGATAACAGGGCACAGAAAAGTCGTACTTCGGAAAGACGTATATATACGTACAGGGCAATTGACGCTTTAGCTGAGTGAGGCGTTTATATGCGCCGGTGGCATTTAAGAGGTTAAATTCGGATTGTAGCTTAAACGTCAAAGTATAGTATTATTGAATTAAATACAATTTTATTGTACGGAGGAGGTGGGGCGCAATGATAATTATGATTGAATTTTGGGTCGCAAACATTGAAACTTTGAGAAGCACTGAAGTAAATGGATATTAGTTTTTACGCTTTATGCAATACAAGCTACTTGAGTGTGCTTAAGAGAAAGCATTCTTTCGAGAAGGCGTGGAATTATTTGTATTTTAAGAAAACACACTTCTCTGTGACAGCGAGATATGTGCAGTTGCTGCAGACAAATCTAGGAAGAAAGTAATATTCAGTGTGTTGGTATTTATATATTTGTCACTCTCTAGAGTTTCATGGAATTTTAAGAAAGTTGATTGGAATGCCTTTACCGCAATGACTGAGCAAGAATTACATTCCGACCGTATCGATTTGACCCTGAATCCAGGCAAGATCTGTGAACTTTTTAATGATAAGTTCACAGATCTAGATCTGTGAACTTATATATTGCTAAAATCGTGTATACATAGAGGAAGAGTGAAGAAATATAGATACTTTTGTTCAGAAGAGCTCAAATACAAGAAGATTAAGCGCAACAGACGTAGAAGAAAAGCCAAGCTAACACACAGATCTTTGGATGTTTAGGCAAGGGGAAAGCAATCAGTGCTTTTTAGAAAAATTGTGCTTTTCGAAAAGCGAAAATCATTCGATGACTTCGTACCTGGCGCCAATTATCAGATGGACAATAGGAAATTTTTTCAATTTCCTTTCTTGTATCTAAAGTGAAGGTGAGCGTGCTCCTAAATAACCTTTTCAAGTCGCTAATAAAACTACAAACTACCACGGAAATCGCCAATGCATTAGTCAAATATTTTACTAACTCCCACTAAAAGATTAAGCATGTTAGAATATCTTCAAGAATTTTAAAACGTGAAATTAAATCATTTGTGTGTGTGTGTCACACATTTTAGTGCTCGGGCATCTCTCATCCAATTTTCAATTAATTTTATCTTTAGAAGAGTTCACTTAAGCTATTACTTGCCTTGAAGTGGGGAAATCCTCAGGTGAAGATAGCATACATTCTGAGTTTCTACATTTGAGTACTTGTGCCTTAAGCACTTTGTTAAGGTTCTTTAATTTCATTTGAAATTCGGGAATTATTCCTTCTCAGTGGCTTAGAGCCATAGTTTTACCAATCCATAAAAAAGATGAAGATCCAAAGTATCTTCTGAGTTAAGGTATAATCTCCCTTACTAGCATTATGGGGAAAACTATGGAGAGAATTGTAACTGAAACACTTATTTGGTTCTTAAGAAACCAATAATCTCCTTGCAGATGAATAGATTGAATTCAGGCAATTTAGATCTACCATCCAACAAGTAGCATTCCTTAGCCAGTCTATTAAAGATACCTTAGATAAAAGCAGAATACTTTCATGGTATTCATTGTCCTTAAATCTGCTTATGACACTGTACGAACTGACAAATTCTTTCTAATACTCGCCAATCTTAGTATTGAGAACAACATGTTTAGTTGGTTTTGGGGTTTTCTATGCCAGCGTTTGTGTAAGATAAGGTATGGTGGAGACTTTTCTATATCTGGTGTTCTAAAAACTGGACTACCTCAGGGTTCAGTATCCAGCTGCACTTTCTTCAATATTCTGTCCACCAGCTCAGAATCATTACTAGAATTAGTTGCCTACTTTATACTGACACTCTTTTATCTGGACTAAATCCACAAGGAAACAGGCAGCACAATGAATCAATCATGGCTTGAATTTAGCATTTAAGGTCTTATAGCGTTGGCGCGATGAAAACAACATGAATGTTAACCTGGGTAAAACAGTCTCAGTTACATTCTCTTTGATACATCTGCCCTTGCATAACAGTTTGTCATATCGAAGACATGTCATTCCAGAATCCGATATTTTATCTATTTAGGTGTGGCCTTTGATCGGAAGTTATCCTGGGAAGCCCATACTGAAAATATTGTACATAGTGTCTCAAATAGAATGACGCTTTTGAAAGGACTAGCTGGCTCTAAGTGGGGCTGTTCCAATCATACCCAAAATTATCTTATATGTTATTCATTTTGCCCATTTTGATCTACTGTTATGAGCCCCTGATTAAAGCATCTAGATTTGTAACAGAATTACTTGAAAGAGGGGGGGGAAATTCGGACTACGGATCATTACAAGGGCTGTTTAAACAACCCCGATCGATGCAATGCTTATACTAGCAGAAAATTAGACCCTAGAAGAATATCTTTCTAGAGAGCTCTGCTAGTATGGGCAAAAATTAATACGATTGCCCGACGGCGTTTCTCTTTTGGATTCAGGGATGCATTTGAATACCCTCCCAAAGTGGTTTTGTGCAGGGTGTACTGGAACTTAAAGAACAGGTTGATAAGGGTCTTATCCCCTCACCTCTAATGTCACCTTTGGACCCAACTATCGATAAAGGCTTTCAAATCCTCACTGAGATTACCCAGGCGGCTTCTAAGAAAGAGCGAAACACCCCTATTTTTACGGCGATTGCCTAAGGAAACGATAGACACCATGTACCCGAAACCTGACTGAGTGTATATCTGTACTGATGGAAGTCTTTTTTGAAAGACTCTAATAGTTCAGAAGAAGGGGTACTTTGCCACCTTTTCTCTTTTTATGTAACAACTGGAAAGTTTACAGCTGCTTTTGATGATGAGTTTGCTGCCCTTCAAGTATCCCTTGCTCAGTTGAATTGTCATCTGAATAGCTTTACTAGGGCTTTTGTCAAAAGTGGCAAGTTTTGCTGTGAACTCAAATTCTATCCCTGCCTCCTCAAACATTCTTGATAGTAAAAAACTGTCTGAGTATTCTAAGCAAATAGTTTTGCAGTCCTGCAACAGCTGCAAGCCCTGGATACTGTGGCGTAACTGGTAATGAGTTAGCAGACCACCTAGGAAAATAAGGGAGCCTTTAAGACTTGATCATGTTAGATAAATTGTAAGCAAACCGTCTTGTACCAATGTTTTGAAAGGCTTTCGAGATAAATGTTTCTGAAATCTTACTTTCTGTTCAATGTATGATGAATTCAACCAAATATGTAAAATATTGCAGTCTAGGTTAGCTACTTTTATACAGAAGTTTCCCGAAACATTTCAGCATGACTTTGCTTCTTGTCATATATTAATAATGGATAAGACGTTCATTCAGGAAAATAAAGTTAATGTTCTTGACTAGCCACGGAATTCATCAGACTTAAATAACCCAGAGAACTTTGTGGAGAATTTTGAAAGATTGCCTTTACGACTAAGAAACGCATAACTAATGCTATGAAACTACGTTTCTACGATGATGAATCCAAAATTGTGAACAAATACTAGAGGAGTCAATGCCAAATTTAATGCCAAAATGTGTTCAAGTAATCAATTTGCTAAAGTAGAAAGTACATATTTATCAATATAAATATCACAATATAAAAATATAGGTTTTTTTTAAAAAAAAATAGTGAATTTTTATTTTGTTCGGATTAATTTGGACATTCATTGCCTATGAGAGAAGTATGCAATAAATTATTTTGTAATTACTTACAAATACACACCCACACACATACACACACTGGTAAATTTCATATCAACTGGGTGATATGAAATTCACACTTCAGAATCCCACTGCACCACCTTAAGTTTGATGAAAGCATTGTAACCAAAAAATGACTGAAATAAGTGAATAAGATATGGAACAAAAAAGTAGAAAAAATATAGTGTATGAATACTTCTTAGGTTTGTAATACCTGTCAGCTCCTAAATGACTCTGAACCCCCCTTGTCTACCTGTAAACCCGGCTAGGTGTGTGGGAGAAACTGAATGATCATCAGACATGATTTCAATCTAATTAATTTATTGTTTCCAAAATATTAATCAGACATAATAACAATCTAATTAGGTAGGTGATTAAATAGTAGAGCGTGGAGGTGAGATTCTATAACACGGGGATACTACTACGGACCCTCAACTGAATCTAAGATAGCTTAAATACGCTCAAATATAACTACGTCGCACACTAATAAGCTAACTTCTAATTTAATCAAGCTCACGATACCTGTACTCTTTATGCATTGGATCCTACACTGGAATCTTGCAGGTGATCTTTATCGGGATTGATCAATGTCGTTGGATTGACTGGTGTAATCCGTTTTTCTGGACAACTCCATGACCTCTTAATAATTCCACTATCTTTCAATCTTCAACTAACAAACTAACTTGCAGACTCTATGCTAACTCCTACTTGCCAACTGCAACGGTCCAATTCCCAATCTCGCGAAAACAGAGTTTATATAATATACTTCATTTACATAATCGCGCTTTCTTGGTCGGCGAAAGTTGGTTGAATTGAAATTATTTTCCCCCAGAAGAGTCTTCAAGGTGTTAATATGTATAGTCGCGGGTAGATACAACACAGGTTATACAATTTAGTTCGTCCAATTCTTGCAGCAACACTGTTTGCAGTTCCTCAGTAGTTTGGAGATGGAAAAGTTTTGTTTCAAATACTTTCATAAAAATATTTCAAACATATTCAATAGGAATACTTCTAGAATTACATCTGTTCAATAAATCTGCGGAATATTCTTATTCTCTAAAATTTCATTCTTCATATGATACCTATGGGCACGAATGTTATTATCAATTAAAATGAAATGCAGATGAGCTGAACGGGTTCTTAGCTCCTGAGATGAAGAAACTTCGATAATCAGTCTTAAGCTAAATTTAGACTCACACTGATGGAATGGTCTCTTTCTGATCCTTGTTGCAATGGATATATATATATATACATATATATATATATATATATATATATAAACATGGTGTCCCCCCGAATGCCATGTTCAAACTTGGAGGGGAGGTAGAGAACATCTTGAGGAACCCTAATTATATAAGAAAGCATGGGTGGAAACGTAACCCTAACGAGATAAGGGCAGTAAGACAACACCACAGAATGTAGTGTAAAACGCTTTATTACACGACAACCAAAAAAAATAAATAAAATAAAAATCATCACAGAAGATGTTTGAAATTGCGGCCATTGGCATTTTTGCAAGCACGATACCAACGTGAAGTGGATTGGTGGACTTGTTCGAAAATACCGGGCGTTTCACGGATCGTAGCAGCAACGATGGATGTTCGCACCAACAGTTCCATTTTAAAACTGACGGGCGTGTCGAACACAAGTCTCTTCAAGGCACACTAGGCTCGACACTTCTTGCTGTGTTTTCACTGCCGAAGCTGTCGCCATTTACCGTGCACTTCAGTTAATCGGCTCCAGTACGCCTCGTAAATACTACATCTATACTGATAGCATGAGTGTATTAGAAGCGCTTGAAAACTACAACGATCGGTGTCATTCACTGTTATGTAATGTACTCGACATCACGAGTCGACTGTACGGCAAGAGTTTGATACATTATTTTGCTGGCTATACCGAGCCACTTAGGGATCATTGGCAACGAGCAAGCGGACAGTGTTGCTCGGTCGGCGACGACCCATCTGCCGCTAGCAGTTCCGTTAGATATGAAGCGTGTCATCCTGCATCATATTTTTACGATCTGGCAGGAATCATGGAGTCAGCAGTTGGAAAACAAACTGCACTCTGTGAAACCTGTCATAGGAGCATGGCCTGTGATGCCAATGCGAAGGACTGATGTCAAATTGACTCGTCTTCGCATTGGTCATACTCGCTTCGCACACAGTCATTTGTTATTGGGGGAAGATGCTCCTCAATGTCCTTCATGTAAGGTCTTGTACTTTGTGCGTCACATTTAATTGATTGTCCAGTTTTTAACCATCATCGAATCCCATTTTTCTATAGATCTGTTTTATCCTTGTCTGACTTGATGGGAGAAACTCCCCACCAAAATCTATTCGCCTTTCTTTTAAAAATTTGATTTTTATATTTAATTTGACAATATTATTTTAAACTATTTTAACTTTAATTTTTTATATGTGTGCATGCAGGAATGCGCACATATAAATATATGTATGCTAATATTTTATATTTCAAATTTTTTTATATTGTTTTAATATTTTAACAAACGTGTGGCGCAGTATAGCCAGATCTAGCTTTTGCGCCATAAAACCCAACACTCACTCACTCACTGAAGGCACACCAGAAAAAAAATCCAGGTTTATTTCCAGAGGAAATAAACTTGGGGATCTGGAAGGCCAAGCAACGTGACCACCACGCCCAATTCACCTGTTTGGAAATGTCAAGTTATAATGGTCAAGTACACACCTTCCATAATGAGATGTTTCCCCGTCCTGTTGAAACCACACGCGTCGCGGGACAGGTGAGAGAACATCTGTAAGCAGTTCCGGAAATACCTCCTGTAGAAAGAAGAGGTACTTGTCAGAGTTCAGTCGAGGCGGTAAGATGTATGGTTGAGTAAAATTTCCCGTGTGATACTCGCCAACACATTAACAGCGAAGCGGCGTTGTTTTGCGGCACGTGATCGGGTGCTGCGGGAGTTGTTTAAGGCCTCATGCGCGCGTTTTGCATATTAAACACACCTTCAAGTGAAAAGTTTATTTAATCATAGAACATGGAACTGGCTAAGTGCATGTCTGCCGCACTTTTGTTAACAAAGCACTGTGCAAATGCGATAAGTCGTAGGTCATCATCTAGCTCTAATAACTGCACTCTCTGTACATAAAGCGGATGTAAAGCTTCGCCCTGCAGTATACGATCGTCAGTTCGAGATCTTCCGGTTGCAACGACACGCGCACTTACACTAGTACTGGGATTTTGGTCCACATCATGCAACACACCCTCTTCAGATATGGGTGTTCGGGCTGTTCGTGGCCGTTCAGTACCTTCATTCGTGACTCTGAAAGATCCATGTTCCATCAGGTTCTCATGCACCTGAGCGAATGTTTGATGTTTCGGTTGCCTCTTCATTGAACATCTTTCCTCATAGAACCGAACAGCAGTACGTCCATTTCCATTGGCTAGGCCTTCGATAAAATGGATATCCGCTAAGTAGGCGTTCGTACAGCGATTCATGTTCATCGCACTCTGACAGTGTCTGAAATGAGGAAACCACACGTGTCAACCTTGCGAGCTCGGGAACAGCGCCACTTATAGCTTTACACCCATGCTTTCCTATTTACATATAGCTCTTCACAATGTTTTGTATTTCCCCTCCAAGTTTGTACACGGTATTCTTGGACACTCTGTATATGTTTTATACATATGTAAGTAAATATATATAAACAGATAAATAGATGGTGTAACTCTTCATTATTTTCTTTCTCAGATGCCAATTCTGGAAAGATAAGAATTAAAATCAATAGATCTGGGAGTATTTTAGGAGTTTTTATTATTTTTAGGCATATGTTACAAACTTTAGATGAAACAAATATATTTCTCAACTACTAAATTAAAATGTAATATTTTGTTCACGTGTCCCATCTAAATTTTAAAACTTATTTTTTCCTTAAGTTTTTTTTTTGCTTGCTTTAAAAAATTCATAAGTTTTTAACTTGAATAAAGTACGTTTGGACAAACAATATCGTGCCTTACTACCTCTGGTTTAAAAATGAAAATAATTCCAGTTTAATAAGAATGGACGTAAAAAAAAGAAACATACCTACTAAGTTACGTATTATTAAAATAAAGTTTTAAGGATACCTTACAAAAAATGTAAACTTTAAAACTTACAAAACATTCATTAAAAAACACAGTAAATTTTGTATTTGATTTGCCTGAATTATTCACTGTGTTTTGATAAATGTTAGTTTGTAAATCTGATTCGTCAACATTTTATTGCAGCGAAAATGAATTTGTAATAACACTGTATCATCATAGCATCATTTATATGCATCATCATAGCATATAAATGATTCTTATGTTTCATGTTCAATTTATATACGTTTTGATGTTGCACAGACGATATAATAACATAAAAATTGTAAATGCTATTTGTCCATGCTTCATATTCAAATCATTTACGTGCCCAGTATGAACTGACACAATATAACTATAAATAACAGATAAAATAATAAAATGGTGTTAATATAAAATTTTTACATGCTGTCTGAAGTATACGTATTATTACCATGCTGTTCAAAAGCAGTATTAATGTAATTCAGTTGAGAAATAGCAATATTTATGATTTGATTATTTTCTAGAATGTAACGTTGACTGCACCTGAAGTTCGCACATACTTTAATATTAATTAAAATGTGGAATGTATCATAGCACAGTTCTTCTTTGCTACGATATATATGATGCCTTATGGAAATATTCATTGACGAAAGTCAGACAATCGCATTATTGCATATTATTCTGTGATTCTCTGGAGGTAAATTATCTTAATTCTCGTATTGCATGTGTGCCAGTTGTTGTTGCAGATAGAAATAAATGAAAATAAGTCATACTGCGCTGTTCAAAATTCTCAATGAACAATAAACCTGTAAAATTTAATTTAATTTCAATATTGAACATATTCGCATTAAATTAAAATAGCTGCAAGCAAATCCCTCATAATATTTTTATAGAGTAAAATGAATTATTAATTTTTAAAGTAATTTTCTTTATAGTTTTCTTTTAAATAATATTCTTTCTTCACTAGTAAAAAGAAACACGCAATCAGCCCCAAAACATCACCGAACATCTCGCATTCAGAAGCGGAAGCATTACGGTGTGGGCATGGATTTCATTAGGATACCGCACCGACCTGCATATCTTTAAACGGGGTTCTGTGACTGCTGTCTGGTATCGAGATGGAGTCCTAGAACCCAGTGTGAGATTGTACGCTGCAGCAGTTGGCAATACCTTTGTTTTAATGGATGATAACGCACGTCCCCATAGAGCTGACATCGTCGATGACTACCTGGAGAGTGAAGGGATTGCGCGTATGGCGTAGCCAGCATATTCGCCAGACCTTAATCCCATTGAAAATCTTCGGGATACTCTCAGCCGTGCTGTATCTTCACGTTTCCCACCTCCAGCCACTCTTATTGAGCTGGAAACTGCTCTACAAGAAGAATGGCGATTGCTTAATTCTGCGGTGGTTGATCGCCTAATTGAAAGCATAGTCAGAAGGTGTAAACTTTGCATATAGATGAGGGGTATCACATACCCTATCATTGTCCTTTTTTCATTTTATGCTGTTTATTTTCACTTTATACATAATTCTGTTTAAGTCTCCAGTATGGCATTATCTGATAACTTACAAAAATTAATATTGTTTTCTTTTCTGTATATAATTATTGATTTTGTTTTATATATAAATATATATGCTACTTTATTGCTAAATTTTGTGTTAATCAAAGCAGTATTTGTTGATTTTTTTGCATTTTACATCTTTGCACTTAACTTTTGGAAGTGAGTGTATAGATAGATAGATATAAACAGAACATCCAGATATGAATTCCTTGATGTCTTGAACTATTATTTTAATTTCCCCAAAAAAGTTCATTAGAATCTTTTTTTTAAGGATGAAAAACTATTTTCCTTAGTTGGAGGTCATTCTTACAGAAACATGCTTTGAGAGAGAGAGAGAAGATTAATTATTTAAAGAGGAACGAGGGAAATCAAAAACAAAATACTTACGCAGATATCTTAAACACGTTAAACAAACAATGTGGATGGAAATAATTTTTTAAAAAAACTTAAAAGATATACTGAAAGCATATATTTTCTGTTTCACCACTGTTTTCTGTTAGAAACATTTACAAGGTAGGTACAAAAAAGAGAACTATCATGTGTCTAGAAGATTTATTAGAATCTTCTCGAAATCGCTGTTGTAATATATCTCCTTTTTTCATGGCGGTGTTTTGGGATAGGAACATTCATCTTCTGAGTTTTGTTCCAAGCACATGTCTTTTCTTTCGATTTGTCTTAAGTATAGTCTTAGCACTTTTCTTTCTTCATTTAGAACCCATTAATGTTAATGATACTGCTTTTGCTTCCACTGGATTATCATTACATCTAGTCTCAAATCTTCACTGAACGCGTTTTATAAAACAAAACATATATTGTGCATAAAATAAAGATATAAATACTGTAATTTAACATTACAACGAATTCCATTTCTAAGTATGATTGGCAATAAATTTTCATATAATGATTTAAATTCTTTTTAAAGTTATAGACGTAGCTCAAAAATAGACTTTCTATCTAAAATATATATATATATATATATATATATATATATATATATATATATATAAATGTTATGTTGGTTGTGTACGCTTCCATAACTCAAAAGTTCTGCATGGATTTATCTGAAATTTTGACACAACCTTGCATTTGACTCCGGTCAGGTTCTTATGTACTTTTTATTTCGAAATGCAATCTAAATTTTTTTTAAAATTTAACTTTTAAGTGATTTTTTGATGTTATGACGTCATACGATGTCACGACTCGCTCTGAATGCGAAAATTTAAGCTTTAAACATATTTTTTTCCGAATTATTACATATTTTTACTATACTTAAGTTTATTGGTTGTCATATTTTTTCAATTTCTTTGTTCTTTGATACGTAATTGGGATTAATTTTCGAATAAATCATTTTTTAAAAAATTATTCTTTCAACCACTCAAATTTTGTTTTGTAGTTTTGGCAACATTCCGATAGCTAACGCGCGATAAACAATTTTTTAAGTTGTTGAAATACACAGGTTAGATTTTCTGATATGAATATCTTTTAACAAAATACTGATTACGGTTTGCTTGTATAACTTATTAATTGACAGGGTTTTGAATTAGTAAGTTTTTTTCTCTATTTTAAACATTCCGATAGCTAACGCGCGATAAACAATTTTTTATGTCATTGAAATACACAGGCTACGTTTTCTGATATAAATTATTTTTTAACAAAATACTGATTATACGGTTTGCTTGGTATTATTTATTAATTGACGGGTTTTTAAATTAGTAAGTTTTTTTCTCTATTTTAAACAATATTTTAAATTTCATTTGATGTTATTGAAATACAGGTTAGTTTTCCTGATATATAATTTCAGTCATCAAAATATTGAACCATACTTTTGTTTTCGATGACTTTTTAAAATTTAAATTTGTTATAACCTTCTTAGTAACTTCTTTCCATTAGTAATTTCTTAACGGAAACTTGGAAGTTAATACGGTTTGCTTGGTACTTGCAACAATCACCAACGTTCAAAATAACTCTCCAAATTGGCAACCCTGATCTCCTATGTGTTGTATGAGTTGAATTGGAAATCATGTGCTTCATTTCATATAATGTCACCAATGGGTTCCATTTGCTTTTGTCAGGACATAGCTACCGCTGTATCAGCCATACCAATGATACAAGGCCCCAAGTTACAGTGGCCCCAATCTGTGTTACTACAGTCTCACTAACACGGTGCTTATATCTGAAATTGCCTCCCCCCGCAAAGGAATTTTGATACAGGGCTTACTCAGAGCTGTTTTGCAATTTTGTATGTTTTTATTTTAACCTTTTTAAGTGTAGTCAATCGACTCAGTACACAAAAATTGCCTTGCAGAAAATAGAACTTAGGTCATCATACTGGACACACACACACACAAGTAAAAGCAATGTTGGTAGTAATTACATATCAAAATGGCTCGAATACCTGTTGAGGAAGCAGGGGTTCGTAAGATTGTAATTATTTTTGGGGTACTTGTGTACTATCGCAACAATCACCAGCGTTTAAATAACTCGCCAATTTGGCAACCCCAATTTCACATGTATATACACCTAAATTGGCAATCATGTGCTTCGTTTCATATGATATTGCCAATAGGTAACAATAATATTTAAGTACTTTATATTTTCACAAATTATGCTTTTGCATTGATAGTTTAGTTCTTTTTATGTCAGTTAACGTTAGAGTTGTATTTAATTTTTCAATTTATTTTAATGCTTGGGATATGTATTTTAGATATTCTTTTATATATAATGCTAAATTTAATTTGGTACTTATGTATTATCGCACAATCGTCAGCGTTCAAGATAACTCGCCACTTTGGCAATCCCAATTTTGTATGCGCTGAATTCGCAATCATGTGCTTCATTTCCTATAATGTCACCAATAGGTTGCGATAATACATAAGTATACCTTTAATTAGACTGGCCGCAACACACCAATTTGGCGTGATTTCAAAATCATGCCAAAAACAAATAGCGTACCAATATGAAATTAATATTGTGGATATTATTTTAGCCTTTTTTATAGACTATCCATTAAGAAAATTATGCCAATATAAGATTCACAATTGGCTGGATGGACCAGCTCTTTTTCCCCCCATTTAACCAGAGCCACAGCAACGCGTGGCAGGGTACAGCTAGTATATATATATATATATATATATATATATATATATATATATATATATAT